>SWLB01000039.1:0-65000 GCA_011114355.1 Carex littledalei | reverse complement strand
CTCTACCCCATACGGATTCCCCTTAAAATGCAATCTGCATCCTAACAACGCAGGTAAATTATTAGAATGCAGCATGAAGAAATCAAACAAATAAATATAACTCATTTAAACTTAGCAATATATTATGTTCAAATTATAATAAACCGAGCATGTAAATCAATTTATTAAATTCAATCAAACTTGATTATTATATTATTTTCTCGTCAGATATCAGTATTAGTCTTCTTTTTCGTAGAAGACATTATTAAAATATTTAATCACACATACACCTACGGTGAGTGTTAGTACACAGATATACTAGTAGTCATATTTGTAGAATTATATTTCATCTTAATTTTTTACTAAACTCGATACTGTTTTCTAATTTTCTCTAAAAAATAGTAAAAATTAATATTATACAAGTTCATTATATAACCAACTTACTAAGCTACTTAGATCAAAGTTTGAAATTTATACGATAGATTTTTTAGACAATAGCACATAAGAGTTTATGCTATCCATAACATCTAAGCCTTACTCTTTTCGTTATATAGATAGTGGTGAATATAAAGATCAACCGATAATTGAATTTTCTTTCCCAATTCAACATAATATTATTCGAATATATTTTAGAAAGACTAAAATGTATTATTAAAAAAGTAAAATTAAAAAGAATAAAATGTTAGATTTGCATATATACATAATCTAAAAGTTTGTATGTGTGTATACAATATGTGTCTATATGCGCGTGCAGAAAAAAATCTTTTTATTGAATATGCTAAAACATATAATTTTCTTTTCTTAGAACGAGATTTATCATACGTGTAATTAAATTTTAATACCAAATAGTATGAAAAGTTTCTTCCTTCATTAAAAATTAGTATGTGAGAAAATGACATGTATGGAGAGAGAGGGGGGGTTTGCATGATCTGTCATACAATTGTTATTTTATTCAATTCTTATATAATATATATCATATGGATTGTGCCATATCGATTCTAACTATCAAATAAGTCTACGTTAGATTTTTCTTAGAAAAATATTTAATAAAAATGTGTATTGTTATTATATTATTTATTTGATACATGTTTTGATATTTCACAATTAGATATCAGAAAAAATCAAAAAATCAACAAAAATTAATTGATTTGATTCTCAATCTTTACCAAATTTGATACATGACGTATGCAAATATTTTTATATTTGCACTGTCGATTTAATTCAGTTTGAATTCAATATTCTGCTTATTCTGTGTAGAAGAATTAATTTACCTGTAGATTGAATTCAAATCTTTCTCATTCCTCACAGGCTCCTGATGTGCTAAATAAGAATGTAGAAGACTTACTTGCTGGTGAATAATTTACCTGTGGAGCTTCTATTGTGTTCTCTAATTCTGTGCTTGTGAAAATTCGTTTTATTTGTTTTCTCTGTGGGAAAAGGTTTGAAACATATGAGGTTAGAAATAAATCACATGCAGAGAGGTCATTCGTTTCCCAAAAACACCAAGATCTGTCGTGTGTGTTTCAGTTAGACCAGATCCCCTCATAGTTCATGTCTACAAGGTATGTGAACATTTATTAAATTCGACGTTGAAGGTTTATTTAAAGTTTTGTTAATTGGACTGTTTCATTGAACTTTTCAGGTCAGTAATTCTATGAAAACAATGTTGGAATCTTCAAATGTTGATGAGGATGATGAGGAAGCACAAACTGAAGGAGCTCCTGGGTGTTCTGGACAGGATTGATTGTTAAGCCAGTATTGATTGTTAATAACATAGAACCGAACCGGGGTTTAAATTGCATTGTGTAAATAGACCCTGTTTAGTTTACTTTGAATATTGATTTGAATTGATAATGTTTTCTTCTTTCAATGAATAGTACAGTGCAGCTTTTTCTACATTTTGTGATGTGGTTGATATGATTGATGTAACTGAATATTTTAGTGTAAATGATATAATAATAGCAATGCAAAATTGAATATTTGGATTGTTAATATAGTATTTCTTTATGGAGGAGGGTTCAAATGCCTCCATTTTTCATGCCTCCATCATGCCTCCATTTTTAAAAACTTTAATAACTCAAAATTTAAAACTTAAAAGTCAAAATAAAACCGTTGGATATGATCTACATCATTTTATCTATGTGCTCATAAAAAATTATCACATTTCGATTTTGTTTTTATGTGAATCAATAAGTTGAAAAATCAACGTCTAGAAATTATCCATATTAGTACGTTTTTTACAAGCTCTTGATGACAACCAAAACAAAATTGAAATGTCATAATTTTTTATACGTGTATAGATAAAATGATGTAGATCATATCCGACGGTTTTATTTTGACTTTTAAGTTTTAAATTTTGAGTTATTAAAGTTTTTAAAAATGGAGGCATGATGGAGGCATGAAAAATGGAGGCATTTGAACCCTCCTCTATATGTTTAATATTTTTGATTTATATGTTGGAGATAGTTTTCTGTAAATATTTTGTTAAATGACATACCGAGCACAAGCTTCATGCATTTCCAGAACAGTATCCTTTTATTTTTTACCAAGATTTTCCACCTTGCATTTTGCATGTGGCTCCAGCTTGCATTTTGCATTTGATGTGTTATTCTAGGTGTCAAGTATAGAAAATATATATACTGTATTTTAGAAATAAGTTGCCAGTTGTTGTAGGCCCCTGGCCACACAGTTCATTAGAGAAAAGGGAAGAGATGTCTGTTGTTGCTTGATATTTATGATACGGCGAGTCTTGTTTTTTTTTGTGTGCACAGTTTTCTCTCTTTTCCAGATGCTCCGCTCAGTTTTGGATCCCTATTTAACAAATCTTCAATGACATGTGGGCCCAATAAGATCAAAATTGTTTAGTGGGCCCACTACTGACTAGTTAAATAATAAATACCCTTTTTGTCTCACAGAGAAGAGTTGTTTATAGGTGAAAAACCCTTTTAAGTTATAAACCCCAGTAAATGTTTAGAAACTAGAGGCTACCCTGTGGCTGAAGCCATGCAAATACCATCCTTTATGAATTTCAGTTCGCTACCATTAATCCCTCTATACCTGACAGGCTTTGTTTTACCTTTGCTTCTGATGGCAATCCTTCTTTGAAAAATGCGTACTGGTTGCTAGTCCACACTATACAAGGCCCCGTACTGCCCCCTCAACCTATCCCCTTCGGCCTTTTGGAAAACACTATGGCACACTCAACCAGTCCCACCTCGGGTTCAATTGTTCATTTGGAAGGCCATCCGCGGTGCAGTACCGGTATGCCAACAGCTCCATGTAAGGATGTCGCATATTGTTCAATGTCCTAAGGCAAGGGCCACTTGGTTCAGCTCCTCTCTTGCATCCGGACTGATTCGGTACCAGGTGTCGAAGTGCCGCACTTCTTCTCAACCTCTGGCAGCCTTTGGAAGATCACCAAATTGCACTAACCTTGCTTATTTCTTGGCAAAAATTGGAAAACTCGTTGTTCCAAATTATTTGCAGGTACTAATATCTCTCCTGGCTACACGTTACGAGGCTTCAAGGCGCTAAAGGATGTTTCTGGTTACTCAACTTTTTCCCGCCAACTCACTTCAGTGCCAATTTCACTTTCTGGTGCATGTACAGATCATATGCCCCCTAGGGCTAGTTTTTTTTATTTCCTCTTAATACGGCCAGTTAGTTCATTTAGATCTTGTACTGGTACAGCACTGTAACTCTTTTCATTTGCAGGTTTAAATAGTTGCCTAAGGGATTTTTAGTCAAAAAGAAATTACTTGAGATGTTTTGATCATTGTAAATTTTAGTAGAATCTCACTGGACTCTGGTAATGTTGTCGTTTCCAGGTTTTGAGAATGATACCTTTCTTTTTAAGATATCCCATTACATCAACCGCTGTTGGTTGCAAAGTTTTAATTCCAGAAAACCGGCACTCGTTATCAGCTGCCAGAATCGTATCATATAATGCTGTTATTTATTTATTTATTTTTATCTAAAATGAAGGCCACCTTTAAGCCTGTCTCGGCATTCTTTCTTTTTTAGATGCCTCTTGTGATAATTGAACATGCATCTCTTCATGAAGATGCGAGACGTATTTTTCGTATCATGCCATTATTTACAAGCCATGTTTCACGTCATTATTAACCACAGAGTTGGTGTTTGGTTATACGTCAGTGATTAATTAGTTTTTAAAAAAAATGCATTCAGGTTTTGTCCTTGTTCGGGAAATGGGTCTCTTTAAATTGAAGGAAATTTAAAGAAATCGTCATAACATACATTAACATATTTGATCCTTCTAGAATTCTCAAACACTTGTATATATATATATATATATATATATATATTGCAGGGAAAAACCAATAGGGGCATGGAATCTACATTGATTAATTCCTGACTGGTAGGAGCTCAATAGTAACATACTTGAGTACTTGAGCAGCTTCCTCTCCCTGAGCGATTATAGTCGATTCGGTGCTGTCTGTCAAAATTGGTTCTCAGTGGCAAAACAAAAGCGTCATCCACCTCGACAATTACCATGGTTGGTAATGGGCGAGGATGATGCCACCCACAAACGCAAGTTCTATAGCATCGATGAGAAGAAACATTACTTGATTGACATTCCCGAGCTGCGTGGGCAGCGGTTGTGTGGTTCATCCTATGGATGACTCTTCACCTTGGACATCGAATTAAATTTCCGTTTGCTCAATCCATTTACCAAAAAATGCTACGACCTGCCTCCTCTTCCTCCCTATGATAGACATTTCAACATGCACTACTACAAAAAAAGAGATTATACACGGACAATAAAGGAAGAGCTACACGGATTTCCTACCGTGTTTAAATCGAGGGTGTACGATTAGTTCAATAACTACACACGGACTTTTGGCCGTGTGCAATTTTAAAGATTCTACACGTATAACTTCACAAACAGCCGTGTACAAAGACCAGAATGTGTCGCGCTCCATCTACCGAGCTACACGGATATTACCTAAAAAACCGTGTACGATTCTTTTTGTACACGGACTTTTAACTAAAAAACCGTGTAGCTTGACTCTTTCTACACGGACATTTAGTTAAATGTCCGTGTAGCTCTCCTCTTTCTACACGGACATTTAACTAAATGACCGTGTAGCTATCTTTTTTCTACACGGACTTTAGTTAAATGTCCGTGTAGAAAGTACTTTTTTTTTTTTTTTTGTATTTTTTGTTTTTCGGCTAGCCTCCAGTTTTGCTAGCCATTTTTGTTACAGAACTATATATTCCAGATTTTCCAGATTCAGATTTTCCAGATTTCATATAACAAGAAATCCATATTTTCCAGATTAGCAATAAATCCATATTAGCCAGAAATTCATATGCAATAAATTATACAATATTCATATACACCAAATTATACAAAATTACAAAATTCCATGGCAAACCACCTTGCCCACATGCACCGCACATCGTCGATCTGATCCCAAGAGTAATGTTCTTGCTTTGTCACATTCTACAAAATTATAATTTTATAATAGTTAGTATTTCAGAAAAGGTAGATATCAATTGCTTATTATATAGGAAATTCATATGAAGTACATACCGCTTTTGGGAGAGACCACTGGTTAGAGAGAGAGACCGAGGTGGAGAGAGACCGAGGTGGTGAGGCGGCGAGGCGGCGAGGCGGGGAGGCGGTGAAGAGCTCGGAGAAGGCTCAGCAAAATCTACTCTGTGAGGGTTTTTGAAACTGATGTTTATTCTCTCTTTTCGGACTTGTGAAAATTTTGGAAGAGAAGGATTAATAGTGTGGGTCTCATTATACACGGACTTTTAACTTAAAAGACCGTGTACAAAGATCTTTATACACGGACTTTACTCTAAAGGCCGTGTGCAAATATGGCTACCCTTTCTACACGGACATATAGCTAAAAGGCCGTGTAGCTCTCTACCCTTTCTACACGGACTATTAGCTAAATGTCCGTGTATAAAGGGGTCCGACAGGTGGGTCCCAGGTTCAGTAAAGTTCTACATAATATTTTAACTAATATTAAATGTTTGATAGAGTTGAACATAATATTTTAAACATAATATTTTCATTAAACATAATCCTTCCTTAAATATTTTAACTAATATTAAATATTTTAACTAATATTAAATATTATAACTAATATTTAGTGAAAACTAATATTTTAACTAATATTTATTTTATTTTATTATTAAATGTTTTAACTAATATTTATTTTATTTTATTATTAAATGTTTTAACTAATTTTTGCAAAAACTAATACTAATATTTGATAATATTATAAGCATTAAACATAATCCTTCATTATAAGCATTAAACTAATATTTGATAATATTTGATAATACTATTACTACATTATGCTTTTTTCTTTTTTTCCCTTTTTTTTTATTTTTTAATTTGATATATTACAAGCTAAAGTTGCAATATTAAAAGCTACACGGTCTTAAACAAAATAAATATTACACATTATGCTTTTTTTTTCCTTTTTCTCCTTTTTTCCACTATTTGAACGGTACCCTCGGCCCATAATCCTTCAGTGTGGTCGGACCGCATGTAGTCAGCTTCGTCTACCCCTTCAAGTGTTGCTACCTCAGTTTGCACATCGGTACAAAATGGAGGTACTTCGTCGAATTGGTCGTACTCTTCTTCATCGACGACATTTTCTACCCCGACAATCCTTCTTTTTCCGGATAGGACGACGCTCAACCTAGCATCACTCGGGTCAGTGGCATAAAAGACTTGGGTGGCTTGCTTGGCGAGTATAAACGGATCATCAACATGCCCAACCCTGTTTAAATCAACGAGTGTGAACCCGTCGTTGTCAACTTTAACACCTCGGTCTTCGACCCATTGACACCGAAACACGGGAATGCTCAGGCGAGGACTGTAAATGAGCTCCCAAATTTCTTGAATAACGCCATAATATGACTTTGATGCTATTACAGCCCGGCCATCTCCGGATCTACTGAATTCTTGAGAGGTCGCCACCAACGTCACCCCACTGTTTTGCATCGTGCTCTTATCACTCTGGAATTTAGTATAAAATGTATATCCGTTAATCTCGTATCCTTGGAATGTTCTAACAACAATTTGGGGTCCTGCGCCAAGTAGTTTAACAATTTCAGGTACGGGGTGTGACCCCACTCTTTCTTTCAGCCATCCTATAAAAGAACGATTATGCTCGTTAGTAAGCCACTTCTGACTCCTCGTGTAGTTTTGTTGTTGAAGGATTGTCATGTGCTCATCTATATAGGGAGCAACATCTGTCATGTGTTGTAGTACAATAAAATGTGCCTTTTGTAGTTCATTTAGATCAGCAACTACGGCTCTCAACCCAATTGTCCCGACTCCTTGGAGCCTTCCCTCGTATCGAGATTTTGGAACGCCAATAGGATCCACACCGGTCAAGTAGTTGGTGCAAAAATCAATCACCTCCTCCGTAGAATATCCTTCTATAATGCTGCCTTCGGGTCGATGTCGGTTCCTTACGTATTTTTTCAAGATACCCATGTATCTCTCGAATGGATACATATACCGAAGGAACACGGGACCACAAATCTTAATTTCTCTCACAAGATGAACAACAAGGTGAACCATGACATCGAAAAAAGATGGCGGAAAATACATCTCAAGTTGGCAAAGAGTAACGACGACCTCCTTTTGCAAAGAGTCCAATTTTAGAGGGTCTATCACTTTGGAATTTATTGCATTGAAGAAAGAACAAAGCTTCGTAATGGTTTGACGAACGTGCTTTGGTAAAATTCCCCGAATTGCAACCGGAATTATATGTGTCAGTAAAACATGACAGTCGTGAGATTTCAGACCGACCAGTTTCAAGTCCTTCATCGACACCAACTTCTTAATATTCGAAGAATATCCTGATGGGACTTTTATACCATTGAGGCATTCACAGAAGCTTGTTTTCTCTTTCTTTGACATTGTGCACAGTGCGGGGGGTAGGTATGTGCGCTTCCCTTTCTCCTGCGGTGCGAGCTCGGGTCGTATTCCCATCTCTACCATGTCTTTTCTCACTTTAATACCATCTTTCGTCTTCCCCGGAATGTTCAATAATAAACCAATTAAACTGTCACAGACATTTTTTTCGACATGCATGACATCTAGGCAATGCCTCACTTCTAAATATTTCCAGTACGGTAGCTCCCAAAATATGGACCTCTTTTTCCAAATATTCTTCGGTAGTGCTTTGGCGCATTTTCCAAAAACAACATCAATGTTTTTTACCCGTTCGAAGACACTCTCCCCGTCTAATGGATGACGAGCCACTCCAAGCTCAATTTTCCCGTTGAATGCCATCTTCTTCTTACGATATGGGTGATTAATAGGAAGAAACCTACGATGCCCCATGAATACATTCTTTTGACAATTTTTCAACCTCAGCACCTGCGTGTCATCTTCACAGATCGGGCACGCTTTTGCTCCTTTACAAGTGTAACCCGACAAATTCCCGTACGCGGGGAAATCATTTACGGTGCAAAACACCATGGCCCGCAAGGTAAAGGTCTCTTTCATATACGCATCCCACACCGGGACGCCATCACGCCACAATTTTTGGAGGTCCTCGATTAATGGTGCGAGATATACATCTATGTCATTTCCGGGTTGTCTGGGTCCTTGGATTAGTAATGACATCATTATATATCTGCGTTTCATGCACAACCAAGGAGGAAGATTGTAGATGCATAAAAGAACTGGCCAAGTACTGTGCCGACTGCTCATACTTCCAAACGGACTCATTCCATCTGAGCTCACCACAATCCTAAGGTTCCGCGGTTCAGAACCAAATTCTTTGAAATGTCTGTCAATGTTTCTCCATTGAGGAGAATCAGCCGGGTGCCTTAGTTTACCGTCATTTTTTCGCTCTTCTTCGTGCCAGCGCAATAATTTTGCATCTTTGGGATTCGCAAACAACCGTTTGAATCTCGGTATTATCGGCAAATACCACAACACCTTAGCCGGAGGTCGGCCACTTGTGTCCTCGTTACAATCATCAGTGTCCTGGTCCTTACGATGTTTATATCGTGAAACACCGCATTTAGGACAGACATGCATGGCCTCGTACTCGTTACGATACAATACACAGTCATTCGGACATGCATGTATTCTTTCGATCTTCAACCCCATTGGACATATCAACTTCTTTGCCTGATATGTTGTACCGGGTAACTCGTTGTTATCTGGGAGCATTTCTCCTAAAAGCTGTAATAAAGACGTGAAACTCTTATCGCTCCAACCATTGTCTGCTTTTAAGTTTAATAATTTCAACACAGCTGACAGTTTTGTAAATTTGGTACACCCGGGATACAACGGCTTCTTGGATTCATTAGACAAATTTTGAAATTTATCATAATTTTTATCACTAATTTCATCTTCCACATCACGTAACATATCCTCCAAATTTTCAGTAAACTCGTGTTCTACATTTTCATCAAAATTCCTCTCCATCTCATCATCGTCATTTTCGGGTTCGACGTTAATATCAGAATATTCGGCACTCTCATAATCCTCGTTCCAATCAATTTTAAAATTATCAGAAATTCCAACATTCTCATCATTCAATTCACGATTACAATCCTGATTGGCACTACTACTTTCCCCAAATTTCTCACCATGCATGAACCAACATGTATATCTTTTCTTAAATCCCCGACAAATCAAATGAGCTCTAATTTCTTCGATGTCCAAAAATCTTAATAAATTTTTACAATCTTTACAAGGACATAAAATGTCTTCTTCTTTTTTATTCACTCTATAACTCTCAGCAAATTTTATAAACTCATCAACGCGAACCAAATATTCTTCACTGTCACGTCGCATTTCATACATCCAGCTTCGATCCATCTGTAAATTAAATTAAAAAAATGATTTGATCAATTAATCATGCATGGTCAACATTCTCCTTCGTGTACAAAATTTTGGGCTTACAAAGGGCCGGTTTACAATCCTAACCCACTCTTTGAATATTATGTCTCATATGTGAACACATATTAGCGGGATTTAATTAGTATTTGAGAAAAATTCGGCAGCATTTCCCCTTAACTCCCCAAGTATGCGTACGAACCACATACTCGTAGGAGCAATAAGAGAAAATACTGTCGAACTTTCCTCAAATACTAATTAAATCCCGCTAATATGTGTTCACATCCTAAATGAGACATAATATTCAAAGAGCAGTCCCAAAACGGGGACTATCCAAAATTAATCCCTATTGGATTAATTTTGAACGGGCATGGACCTAAAAGCATCTAAAGGTCGGTTATTGGACCACAATACACTAATTAATTACATCTAAAATTAAGAATTCAAGAATATATGCATGAAATGACCTAATTAAATAATTAAGCCTAAATAACAGAAAATTAGAGAAAGAAAATGATTTAAATACATATTACTAACCTTGGAAAGATGGAGAGGAGAAAATACAAACTTAATTCAAAGATCTCAGATCTCAGCTAGCTGCTGGCCTCGATCAATTCGCAGAAATAAAAAGCTGATCAGTTGGATATGTATGAACTAAAAACTTGATCAAAACGGCGCTCTGGAAGGGAAGACAATAAAACCCTACACTATTATACACGGTCATATAGCTAAAAGGCCGTGTAGCTCTCCACCTATTTCTACACGGCTTTTAGTTATAAAGCCGTGTACAATTATAAGATTTATACACGGCTATATATCAAAAAGCCGTGTGTAATGTTCCTACACGGCTTTGTATCAAAAAACCGTGTAGCTCTCTCAATTATTTGCACACGGACCTCTTTACACACGGATTTGTGGTTTCTAATAAACCGTGTAGCTCTCTCTAATAATTCGACACTGATTGTTAACTAATTATCCGTGTAGAAATCGTTCAGATCTTTTGAACTCATATTTGGTACACGGTTTTTAATAAAATTGCCAAATCCGTGTACAATGTGCAGTGTACAAAGCCAGTTTTTGTAGTAGTGATGACAACTTACGTAAAGGTGAGCCAATCCGATGAAGATTATACATTTGCTGATATGCAGCTCCGTTTGGTGTCCAAGGCCATCTTGGTGTTAATAACGTATGGCTTTTATCGGGAACTAGCATATTGGTGCTCTGGTGATTCAGCCTAGAGACTGATACAAGGCATGGTTTGGAAAATCGACCGATTCCGATTCAAATCGGCCGAGTTAACTCGGTATCGGCCGTGTCTGATCCGATTTTCATCCGAGTCTCGCGCCGATGCAAGTTTTTCAGCAAAACTCAGTTGAACAGTGTTTGAGTCGGCCGAGTTAGCCGATTTTTAGACCGAGTCAGACCGAGTTTGGCCGAGTTTGACCGAGTTTTGACTGAGTCAGCCATAAAAACTGTGATTAAAATCATTTTATGTAAAAATATGTTTGTAAAATCATGGTTCTGAAACTCGAAATCGGAATCGGGTTCTTGACCGTGGAATCGAAATCGGATGAATCAGCCAGAATGGGTCGAGTTGACTCAGAAACTCGAATTTTTTTGGCTGAAGCTTGTTTTGTAACCAAAAGGTTGGAAAAATTGATAAAAAAATAATTTGTAGAAAAACTACGTTAACACAAAATATTACACTCAAATAATCCACTAATTATATAATGTAACACAAGTTTACAAATAAAACACATTTTTGTTATTGCTAGAAGTTATGCCGAGCTGGCTGAATCATCTCATCGTCCTTTGTATTAAAATACGAATGTGGATATTGTTGTGTCTATTTCAAATTAAGTAACAAGATATTATAAATTAATTATAATGTTGAATAAAATAATGGAGAACAAAATTAGTAATTAACTTAGATTTGTATACTAATATTTAACTAACAAAAAATATGTACGTACTATTCTAACATTAATATGTACTATTCTAACAAAATTAGTAATTAACTTAGATTTGTATGACTCCAGCTTGTATGCAACTCTCCAGCTGTATGACTCGGTCATTTTACAAACATCTTTTTACATAAAATGATTTTAATCACAGTTTTAATGGCTGACTCAGCCAAAACTCAGTCAAACTCGGTCTGACTCGGCCTGAAAATCGGCTAACTCGGCCGAGTCAAACACTGTTCAACCGAGTTTTGCTGAAAAACTCGCATGGGCGCGAGACTCGGGTGAAAATCGGATCGGACACGGCCAATACCGAGTTGACTCGGAATCGACCGATTTTCCAAACCATGTGTAAAATGGCCAAGCCATACAGATGGAGAGTTGCATACAAGCTAGAGTCATACAAATCTAAGTTAATTACTAATTTTGTTAGAATAGTACATATTAATGTTAGAATAGTATGTACATATTTTTTGTTAGTTAAATATTAGTATACAAATTTAAGTTAATTACTAATTTTGTTCTTCATTATTTTATTCGACATTATAATTAATTTATAATATCTTGTTACTTAATTTGAAATAGACACAACAATATACCATTCATATTTTAATACAGAGGACGATGAGATGATCTAGCTAGCTCGGCATAGCTTCTAGCAATAAAAAATGTGTTCTATTTGTAAAGCTTGTATTATATTATATAATTAGTAGATTATTTGAGTGTAATATTTTGTGTTAACATAGTTTTTCTACAAATTATTTTTTTACGAATTTTTTCCTACCTTTTGGCTACAAAACAAGCTTCAGCAAAAAAATTCGAGTTTCCGAGTCAACTTGGCCGATTCCGGCCGATTCATCCGATTCCGATTCCACGATAAAAAATTCGATTCCGATTCCGATTCCGAGTTTCAGAACCATGATACAAGGTGTGTACGCTATAATTGATGAGACATTATATTCTTCAAAGAGAACTTCTATGCTGTTGGAACTATAAACATATACAATAAAGAGGAGGGTTCAAATGTCTCCATTTTTTGTGCCTCCACCATGCCTCCATTTTTAAAAACTTTAATAACTCCAAATTTAAAACTAAAAAGTCAAAATAAAACCATTGGATATGATCTACATCATTTTATCTATGTGCTCATAAATTATCACATTTTGATTTTGTTTTTATGTGAATCAATAAGTTGAAAAATCAACGTCTAGAAATTATCCACATTAGTACGTTTTTTACAAGCTCTTGACGACAACTAAAACAAAATTAAAATGTCATAATTTTTTACACGTGCATAGATAAAATGATGTAGATCATATCCAACGGTTTTATTTTGACTTTTTAGTTTTAAATTTGGAGTTATTAAAATTTTTAAAAATGGAGGCATTTGAACCCTCCTCTACAATGAAATATATGTTGTTAATGTCGGGCCGGATCCAAAAATTAAGCGAGTTGGGCCCAAGGTTCCAGGGAATAATTCATTGGCATACCTAGTGGATTATATGGGACAGCTATTGCTGGTGCAGAGGTGGCGAGATATATAAGGGGGACTTTCTTATCACAAAAAAAATTATTGTAAAAAAGATTGATTTAGAGGAGGAAAATTACTCCGAGTACAAGCCGATGGATGGGCATGCGGTGTTTATCGGTGCAAACTCATGTGTGACTGTTGATCCTAGCAAATATCCTAGGTGCAAGAAGAATTCTCTCTACCTAACTGATATGCCTCAGTATTTAACAGATGAGCTCGGGTGTAAAGATCTCTGGATCTATGACATGGCTCAATGTTCCTTTTCTAGATACTATAGCTCCAAACCATACATCCCCTATGTAGCTTCTCCAATTTGGTTTATTCCTAACCTTCGGTGAGAAGTAATGCTATTGTATGGAATGCAAAGCAATTTCCTAACCTTCAGTTTGTTTGCCCTCTGCAAGTAGAAAATGTGAACCCAAGAAGTAAAGAATACTGTTTGAATCAAAAGCTAGGTAATTAAGTGCTATGAGATTTTATTAAATTTGCATTTCTAAGTAGTCTACTGATGAATGTTTTGTACATGCTATTTTCTGTGAATTCACAAAGTAGTCTCCGTTATGCCCTTGTCTGTATTTAATTAGTTACCTTGTGTTACATTATGACATGATGATGCGCTTAATTACATGCTTATTTTAATTAATGCATAACCAATGATAGTTGTCACGCGATTTTAATTAAATCAAACACGTTGGATCCTGTCGGAAACGGGTAAACATGGATATCAACTAATAAATAGATTAAATATAACTGAAGCAATGTTGATTTTCCCACTTGTTATTTTTCTTAAGTTTATCATTTGAAAAGGTAAAAGATAATGGAACAGTTACTCACCGAAAGTGACAGTAATGACATTAACACAGTAAACATTTTAAACTTGTTACTGAAATCAGTAAATAATTGTGTCTAGTCTGCGATTGGATTGTATATTTGATGATCCGAACCCGGTTGGGGATAGCTCAACATTTCGTTACTCTCATTTTTTTTCCCCTCTTCTGTCTGAAATTACCAGGTAGCTACCGGGTTTTATAACTTAATTAAGGGGTTTTTCACCTCTAAACATCTCTCCTCTATGAGACAAAAAAAAGTATTTAACTAGTCATTAATGGGCCCACTAAACAATTTAGATCTGATTGGGCCCACATGTCATTTAAAAATGAACCATTTGCTTTCGGAAACAGACTAATTATAAGACTAACATTTTTCTTAAAAATACTACATTTTTTATGTTTTTAATAAAGAGTTCAATGGGTATTTATAAATTTAAGACGAGTTTTAATATATAAAAGACAATAAAATAAATAAATTTGTGGGTTTTCAAAATTTAGAGGTGAAAATACATAATTTTAAAGTTTAGAGGAAAAAATACGTAATTTTGAAGTTTTTGAGGGGTATACGTGAAATTCCCCCTATTATAAATATCAAGCAACAACTGGTAACTTATTTCTAAAATAAAGTATATATATTTTCTATACTTGACATCTAAAAACCACCGCAAATGCAAAATGCAAAATGGAGCTACATGCAGGCTTAGAAGCATCTAATAATGATCACACGGTATATATCAGTGTTGTAAATAATGGTATGCGCTCGTCGGACGGATAGAATATTGCCAAATGATTCATCGGAAATAATCGAGAATAATCAGCCACAATAAAAAAATAATCGACCAATTAGTCAAAAAAATTCTTAACAGTTTGTATTCCAACGACTAATCGGCCGTTTTTTTTACAGCACAGTATATACAATGTACCCATCCTAGTTTGTGAAATTGAGGTCAGATGGCATTTGAAACAATTAAGTATTCGAGTGGGGATAAAAGAATGGACATCTGCAATTTGACAATATAAAATACAAAGACACAGCAGCCCACGCTGAAAGCATTCCCTTTTAAAGATACCTTATTTGCAAATAAAGTCTTTCTTGTCAGCAAATTAGATCACGAAAATATATATTACTTTATCTGAAAATAAAAGTTTAATAATACCCGGGATTCATCTATTCAATTTTAACTCATACAATATTAATATATGATATATGGTGCACAATACCGGTAGAAATGCTCACAGTTTTCCTTTCTTTTTCTTTTCTTGCATGCGACTGTAATATTTATTGTCGTCACTTGGCATCACCTTATCGCAACAATTGCATTACAAAAAACTATCTCGCACATAAACCACAAAACAAATATACACATAAAGAAAGAGTGATCTATGGTACTTTACAAAGCGCACATCAATCCGACCTATGTATTCATATTTTCATTTTCGAAGTCCAAACAGTTGATCTGACCATTTAACATGATCTCCATATGAAAACGTACTTGTAGATCAAACTTTACATTTTTTCTAGATTTTTTTACTTTCTTTTAAAATAAGAAGAAAATCACCTAATTTAAAAATTTTAGACCGTCCAAAAGTAGTAATTTTCAACCTATCTAAAAATACAGTAAAAAAATTCCAAAAAGTAAAATAAAATCTGGTCTTCAACTACATTTTCATATAGAGATCATGTTGAGCGGTTCAGATCGACAATTTGAACTTCGAAAATAGAGATATGAATCCATAGTGCGGTTTGATCTGCGCTTTGCAAAGTACCATAGCCTCACTCCATATAAATATACTACAACAATCCACATAATCAAGCAGGCAAAAGGTTCATGCATCCATGAAATGATTATCAGGTCTTATATGAACTAATGCATTGTTATTATTAATTTATTATGAAGTCTCCACTGCCATATCACATATCACATCAAAACACAGTAATATCAACCACATCAACCGGTAGACTAATGCATAGTTATTATTATATCATTTACCCCACGAGTTCAAGTTTTCTTTGGCATGGCTGCGAGTCTTGTGTACATCCTAGCCATCGATTGGAACCCCCTAACATCGCCTGATCGGAGAAGATTGCCTAGAAATGAACAAAACTCAAAACTTCAGTTTTTAAGAGAGAAACACACAGGATTGATGATTTTTAATTCAGATTGTAAATATCCATATATATGAGGAGTTTCCAGAAAATGAGCAATGTTGGCGGATGACTTGTTAAGTTTTAATTGAACTATTTAATTGTAACCTCCCTCTACATTCACCTGGCTTAAAACTATTTAATCATCAGCCCTGGATATAATTTTTGCTTTGCTTATGGCACAGTTTAGCAAAATTGTGTCCAATTGATTTATGAAAAATAGAATGTCATTTATTAAAATCAGGTAAGAGAAATATGCATGTACCCATACAGCACAGGAAAAGATGCAAAGATGCACTGAAAGTTCATAGATAACAAAATTTTAAGGATCGGTATATCACAAATAACATTTTTTTTATAAAAAAAATAAGACAATAGAAGAACCATAAAACAATGTTAGCTGATCTTCCTACAAGATGAGAATTTATTTCCTCCAGTCCTTGTGTAGTATATTAAAGTTTTTAAGCTTCAAGGGTGTTAAACTTCTAAACTTTTCTTTTGAGTTTCCTAGTAAAATTATAAAGTTTGAGGGTGTTGCATGCCATCAAGCCTTAAACAAATGATTCAATGATAAGTAAAGACGAACCAGAATCACAATTGAGGGGGCTGTCAGGTTCAGGATGGGCCATCAGGGCAATTATGGCCCGACAGACTGACTGTAGGGTCCACGCAGGGCTCCACGCATTCTTCAATATATCTAGGCATATTTCTCCCGTCTGTATTTTTGAATAAATTTTAAACAAAAGAGAAAGACAGAACTAGAATATGCACATACCCCATGGTCTGAATTCTAAATATTAATTACAAGGGCTTATAAAAAATATAATAACAATTTACATATGATTTCTGGAATGAAACAAGTTGCTTATAACCTCAAAGAAATGAAAGTGAGGTAAAGCATCGTCACCTTTTATAGGGCAAAAGTTGATGAACATGGTCAAACTAGCAAAAGTGGCTAGACTCCCATGAAATGTTCTTAAGTGTTATTAAGTTAAAAGATTACACTTAAGACAAGGGAGACTTACCTTAAAATGCACGTTTGGGTGGAAAATCTTGGTCAAAAATCGAACTTGAGGAGGCAATAAAGGATACTGTTCAGGAATTGCAAATGCCAGCTGAAAAACACCTCCTTCGTAGGGTGTTTCTGACGGTCCCTGCACATCACAGACAGCAGACTATCAAGTACTGTTCACATTATACCTCCATAAAACAGCCAATTTCTTTCTTTCCTTCTGGCATTGAATAATTCTAAAGAGTATTTTGGCAACTCCATTCACATTGTAAAAGATGCAAAAGACTATAGAGATAGTGATGGTAGGATGTTTTCTAAATAAAAGAAACTTAAAGTTAATAACTTCATAAAAATAAAAAAAATCCCAAACAGATGAAAATAATGAATGCTCAAGTTTTGTTCAAGGTAAATTCGTAAAAAGCTCACTAATTCTGCTAAAAAATCCCAAATTGGATATTATGTTCCCACCCCACCGATTGTAAGTAAACTAACAAGATATACATTTCCCTCGCAGACATTTGTCCTTCTCATTTTATAGTACCAACCACCACTTTCTTCTTTCTTTTAATCTCCTAATGGGTCATGGTAGGAGACAGAAATTAATGGGGAGAAATTGAGAAAATTTCCCGAGTCGTTTAATAGGGGCAAAATGAAAGTTAGTGACTTGATGAGAGTGAGACAAATCGAAGTTAAGGCAGTCAATAACCTCCTGAAAAAAAATTCCGCTTTATTACCCAAGATCAAAAGTAAACATTCGATTTCTTTTTTCATATTTTGCTACTGAAGTACCTTGAAGCTATATTAACAAATTCTATTTTATGCTAGAATACCATAGAAAATTTATTAAGAACACAGTGGTAACTTTGTTGACAAAAGAGTATTAGTATATATTTTGAAAGTTAGCTTTATGTTTCGTAACAAAAGAAACTGCATAAACCAGATAGATTGCCATTTACGCCCTACTCACCATAGAAAAGATCAAAGATTAGGAATTGTTATGGGTGCTTACAGGAAACTAAATGCTGATGTTGCAAATTTCCTGAATGAAATTAAACTTGAAAAGGAAAAATTACAACGGCTATTTTTATCATTATTAAAATGTGGAACAATTGTGAATTCCTTGTTTAAAAAAAAGGGATAAAATAAGATACCTTGATAAGAGCAGTCCATTTGAAAATATTAGAATCGTCACATACTAACTGGATATCTGGGTCAGCTGATTTCTCTCTTTGCACTTCCTTGTACTCCTTGAATAACCTAGCTCTAGATGCCTTTTGTTACAATTTAAGATAATTAGATCAATTAGTCCAAACAATCAATCTATACTAGCAGGTGTACAGAGACAAAACTTCCATTGACACTCAAAAATCCCAATTTCAGCCTTGAAACCCAAACTCAGAGCAGATTAACAAAAACTAAGCAAAAGCATAGTGAGTAATTGGTTTATAAAAATCCAAAATTACCAAGTGGTAGTAATTTGACTACCATAAAATTAACTAATCTAAGCAGAGAGGTAACAAACCTGCATGATTATCAAAATCAGTTCAATCTCAAGCTTTGATTCCAATTCCAAACTGCAAATATGAAAATGACAAAAGAGATCTTCTAAGTAATCAATAAGATCGGTTCCATCTTATACAGAGACAGCGTGGGGTTGCCCTTTTACGAATCCTATTATTGTGCGATTTTCCATACCGATTGGCTGCGTTTTGGTTTTGCGCGAAAGAACGGTTGAATCGGAAGAGACTCACCGTCGAATTTACGCCGATTCTTCCTTCCTTCCTTCTAGTTTGTTTGCGACTGATAACTCTTCAGATTTGATTTTCTTTTACCGATTCTTCAAAATTGGATGCGATTGATGATCGGAGGAGAAAATTGGGAGTAGCTTGGAGTTGGAGGATGTTTCGTTAGTTAGGAGGATGAAAGAATAAAAGAAAAATGAAAAGGGCAATTTTATTGGGCCGTGTATTTAGATATTTATTGGGTCAGCTATTACTTGTAATAATCTTCTTGGGCCGGATCATAGTTTTATGGTAGCTGATCTGAATTCATTTGACCCTCACAGTTTCTTTAATGTAGTAATGAAATAATGTCAAGACATCGGCTATAGCTAGTCCGGGTTCGCCTACTAACTACATTGTGCCCTTTCTGATTGAAGATATACATCTGTTAAGGCATTCAAATTCCAACGTAAGAGATGAACCAAACACGAGTTAATATCACATGATAATTTTTTTATATTTGCATCGTTTCAATTAGTTCGTACAGTAACTATTTTGAAAGAAAAAAAATAAATGTACAAGTTTATACTCAAGTGCAGGATACATCAAAGCAAGAAAAATGAGGTATATAACTAATGGTTTGTGCATGCAATTATTAACAAAAAGTGATTTAGACATCCATTGAAAAGAAAGAGCATATGTATATGCATTATACACAGAAAGAATATATATATAAGAAAAAGAAAACAAAGAGAAGAGTAATTACAGAAGCACATCATCTCAAAAGCTCTTTATTCAACAATGGCATTTGCACTATCAGAGCCGATAGCCCGCAACAAATGAGAAAGAAAACAAATTATATATAAAATTTCTACAAGCAGTACAACAACCTCACAAGAAAATGCAACAAAAAAAAATGAAGTAAAATAACTGCCATGAATAAAAAAAAAATTGCCTTGAACGTTATTTGGGCTTAGATTTTGCCATGCTAACAAGGTCTCCAAAAAGTTTGTCCTCAGGCTTGGAGGGCCTACTAGATGGTACCATTGGGGTACTGCTACCATAAGAGAGACCGCTACCGGCACCACCCCCATACCCACCAGTCTTATCCTGCACAGAGAGGCCGTACATCCTCTGAGATAGATCATTTGTACCGCCCATGTTAGCACCATACCCATACATTTGTTGTCCCATCTGACCATAGTATTGTGATGCATCCTGTACTGGTTGTTGCATGTACCCACCATAACCCATCATTTGACCGCCATACATAGTCATTTGCTGAGGATACATACCATACTGACCAGGCGGGCCATATTGGCCGGTCGGACCCTGTTGGTACTGCATCCCAGGGAACTGAGCCCCTTGTACCATCTGTTGCTGTGGTAAGAAACCAGGTTGGCCATTTTGCATTGGCATCTGACCCATTTGCATGGGGGATTGTGGTTGCATCGTTGGGCCACCTTGGCTTGGAATGGGGCCAGCAAGATTTTGCATCTGCATTCCTCCTGGTTGCACAGCTAGTGTTTGGCTGGTCTGATCCAGATGGGTTTCCCATGGTGGCAGTGGAAAAGATTCCCCTTGATTATCTGCATGCGGAAGGCAAAAAGTGAAGTTAAATTGTAATCGTGCTAAAAAGGCAAAAGCTACCGATTTGGGCTTCTTTTTTGGCAAATGACCCCAACTAGCAAACCGATCCTTTTTCCTTTCAAGTAATGCATAAATTAAATTCAACCAAAATAATTTACAAACTCATCAAATCTCAAAGTAAAATAACTTTAATAATAATTTGGTCATCCATTATGCTAAACATTGAAGCTCTTTTAGTTGCATCAGAACGACATTCTGATCAGTTTGTTATTTTTCAAATTACTCGAACCTTCTTAACAGGTGTTATAACTAATTTATAATTTCAGGTTTCAATCCTTGAACTTTTGCCAAAAAAAAAAAGAAAACTTAGCCCATGAACTTTCATTTTGCACCAAGTTGGTTCTTGAACTTTGGAAAAGGAACAAAATAAATCCCAGAACTTGTGCCCGTGCCAGTTTAATTCTTGAAATTTTAGGAAGAAACTGAGCTACCCCTAGCCTCTATCAGGGTTTCAAAAAAATAGAAACTGAGCTACCCCTTAAAACTTCTCTGAAAATAACAATTAGTCCAAGGACAAACTTGGTGCGAACTAAAGTTTAAATATACATTTTTTTTTTCTTTTTCAAAGTTCAATAACCAACTTGGTTATTTTATTGGGAACTCCAACAAATTTTGCACATGAAGTTCAAGGAACAAGTTGCTCATTTCGCAAAATCATGGACCAAAACCTCAAATCTTCCCAATCTAGTCCTTGCAAAATTTTACAGACAAGTATGCAAGTAATAAAAAGTATAGTACTACAAATAGAATTCTAGCAAGATTGACAATAAACAGTATTGCTAATCATTTAAAAGTGAAGCAGCTCATTTACTAAAGAATTGTTGTATGAATGTCATCAAGTATAGCCCAGTGGAGGTATCTACAGGCTACATCTATACAAGTGATGATTGTTATTCTACCACAGCCTCTGTTGGAACTTCCAATAAAGTGGGGACAGTCTAAATAAAACCCCAAATGAAAAATCAAGAAAAAGAAATGTGAAAGGCATTTGTTCCATCAAATCTGGTATCAGGTACTGACACCCTGATACACATAACAATAACATTGTTTTGGTAGTCGACCCAACCTCTTTTGCACAGAAACAAAAAACAAAAGCACAGTGAAAGGTGTTGGTTCATTACCACCATATTCTCCAGTCGGTGACTGGGGACTCATGCCTTGTGGGACCATCTGACCATTCCAGGGCAAGGCAGGTTGATTCAATTGCGGCGCTGCCTGATCAAGAGGTGTTGCCACATGATTGGCCACAGAATTAGGTGCCGCAGCTCCATTTGCATAAAATCCTGGTTGAGGTGGCAGCTGTTGCTGTGGCTGAACTGCATTAACTCCAAATGGCTGAGATCCCATCAAGTTGGCACTTGGATCAGTCGTCGGCGCACTATTATTTTGAGGATACATGTCTACTAGTGCCAAGAGGTCACCAGGGCTAGAAGCAGCATTAAAATTGGAATTGGAAGCAGAAAGGGGATCTGTGACGGGGACGAGTGCAAGTGAACTTCCATTTGTGGGAGCTGTCTCTGGGGTGTCAAAATCAAAGCTTAGAAGATCCATACTAGGTTCAGGTTTAGATGATGTGGCTGCAGCTGGGCCATTGGATCCTTCAGGTCCAGGGAGTGCTAGCTGCTGAAGAGGTGGGTTGTCTCCCGTGCTTGCACCAGATCTAGATATCACAAACGCAAAGCATGTAGAATAAGGTATAAAAAAATCTACAAAATCTTAAGCCAAACCAGCTGGAAACAACCAGGCATCCCAATTTCATACCATTGTTTCTTGTCTGCGAGTCGTTCAAACTGAGGATATTAAGTTAGGGAAGATTCATGTGAACCCATAAACATCAAGATACTAGGATGCATTCCATAAGACAAGAAATATCATGCATACACTCAGTGTCCTCAAAATAGTCCAAATCCCCTTATTTTTTTCCCTCAAAGAGAAGAAAATGGTTATCAAAAGCAATAATAAATAATATGTTCTCCATAGTATAGAAAAGCTGTAACAAATTCCTGTGCAACCAAAGTTTTATTTAGCCACACAATCAAGTGCAGATTTTTTTTAACATTAATTTTTCAAATCGCTCGATGGATGACCAATCAGTTTTTAATATAGCACCAAATTTTATATCTAAACATAGAAACGTATCCACAATTTTGCTTCTTTAATTTTGATAACCATTTTGTCAGTTGGAAAAGTTGTCAACTAAGTTGGTTGTAAATATAGAAACAACAAAGTAGGAAAATAAGATGAGGGTAGTTTAGTCAAATATTTTTGTTCTGTATTTTTCCTCTCATTGACAGAGACATGTTTGTAGCATTTTGGTAAACAGACAAATGTGCACAATGAAAAAATTATAACTAAATCATTTAATGAGAGAAATTACACTCGGTCTTGATCATTGGTGGAAGTGTGGTTGGAGGAGGCGCCGTCCTCTATATCAACCAGCTGTTGAAGAGAGCGGTGCTTCTGCTTCTCTGTTTCTTTCTCCTTGTCCTTATCTTTACCTTTGTTGCTATTATCCTCACGAAATGGAATTCCAGCTGCAATGGCATCATGCTTTCCCAGCACTCTTTGCAGATCATCATTCAATGTAAGTCCCTGAGACAACAGCTCCTCATCCCTATCATCAGATAATTATCATAACGTAAATAAGAATATTGTAAGAGTTCACATTTATCAGGACATTGACCTGGAGTACAACATTTTTGTAGCTATATTCCTAATTCTATCCACCAAACTCTTCAAATTTGTTAATGGAGTACAAGTTTATGTAATTATATTCTTTTTTCAGGGTCTATCCTTCACCAAATGCTTCAATTTGTCACAGAGCAGAAAATGTAAACCAAATAGGCTATTTGAACTATTGGTGCCTTATTGTTAGCCAATGACTCCATGAAATGATAACAAAAGACCAACAGCTTACGCAGTCGAATTCACGAGATGGACCACCCTCTGTTTGTAATTGCGACACTGGGAAACCAAGTCTACAATCACCTCCTGCCGTACCCCCTGTATAAGATCATTTTAAAGGTACCCAAGTATTTCATATATTTATACAGTGTTTTTTTTATCATAAACAGTAAGTTAACATACTGTCAACACCCAAAGAGCCATCTTGTCCCACTATTATGTCATTTACAAAATCAAACATATAACACACCATCTCCATAACTGACATGTGCTTTATTTAATGTCAAAGTTTGTCAGCAAGAGAATATGGTACCTCTCTGTTTGTAGGATCTAAAGCACTGAGCATCTCTGAAAGAACATCCATGATACCACGCGCATTCTGAATCTCTGACAAGCTAATAACAAAAAAAATTCCATATCTTAGCCAACTGAAATTCTAAAATTTCAGAACTATGTGTAAATTACTAATATGAGAGACTCTGGCTGTGTATGAGTGAGTGACTGAGAGCATGAGGGAAATAAATACGTCAGGGCAGGAGGTTCAGTCCCAGCAGAGTCCGCTTCTTCCCTCTGAATGTCGGGGCTACGAGAAGATCCAGGATATGTTCCTGCCGGCAATACTTGTGGGTTGAAATATGGTGCCGACCTCTCTGCTCTTTGTGGAAATACAGCTCCAGCCCGCTGAAAACAAATTAATATAATATTAACTCGCAACTTGGAAAAACACTACCACTCAGACTAGGTGTTATGATTAAGATAATAAATATGCCAATCCTAACTTGACAGGTAAATAAAATAATTAAAAAAAAAATTCAGACACCCAATACTAAGGATAGTTGAGCCAACTACAATGCAAATATGCTGCACCTAACTTTAATACTAACTCAGCCCACCATATATACTTTGTGTGATTTTATTTCACATCAAGTTAGAAAAATCAAGTGTCTAAGGCACTATTGCTAAGTACTTGTGCACTACTCTGTCATTGGTATTATGTACAAGTATCTCAATGTATGTTTGGTATAAGCTGCACAAGAAACTTGCTAGTTGTGTTTAAACAGCGTAGGTAGATACCATTACTAAACTGTAATCAAAGCAAATTTATAAACATAGTTCAGTTGAATGAAGCATGAGAACATACAAGAAGCTCATGGTATGCCGCAAAATATTGCGGGTATCTGGCACGTGGACCCCCAAAAGCTTCTTGCCATGTATCTATCAGTACTAGCACCTTCTCTTTGACATGCATATCACACTACACCATTTAAATAATTAAAAATATAAACATAGTGCGGCAACAAAACAATGAATAGCTGAATAATACAACAATAATACTTCTATACAAAGTAAAGAACCTTTTTTCTTGATAGCTTCACCATTTCATGGGGCAAATCTCTCTCGGCAACATGCATATGAACTATATCCCCACAATTCTTCACAATTGTCTCTAGAAGCTGAAATCAACTCCCAAAAAGATATACATCCTTAGCTATATTTTGTTCCAGAATAAGCTTAACAATGGATTGTTGAAGCACAAAGCACAATGGATTGTTCCAATCAACCTTAAACTAACAAGTCTTTCTCAGGAAAAAAAAATTTGTGTTGGTTTAATCTCCGTTCTCAATAGTTGGGGATATTCCATCGAATAAACCATGATTGAGTCTCACATGCACAGGTTTCTTTGCTTTGGTTTTTTACTTTTTACAAAATATAAACAGAAAATCAGTGCTTACTGTTAGAGCAAGAAGTTGAACTTTGGAGCTTTTATGCCCAATACGTTTTTTGAGTGCTTTTACCGCATCTTTTGCTTGTCTGTAACAAACAAAATTTAATACCAAACTGTCAACATTCTGTTACTCATAAACTAGACACCGAACATATGTGTATTTATGTACATGTTAAGAAGTATTTTGTTGAACATTTAGTAAGGCAAGTTCTGATAATTAATATCAATTGTATCCTCTCAATTGACCAGAGGTATCCCCTAGAAATTATATGTAATCTAAAAATGTGTCAGGGAATCCAAACTGGACAACTTTAGCACTAATTATAAACAAACAATGGATCTTTATTTAGATAAATAAACCAAAATTGATTTCTCGAATTGCCATTACTTAAAAGAATCGAACCAACATTACAATTGAACTACTGACTTGAGATGCTTATAAGAATAATCAACACTTGTTCGGTAAAAAAAAATAAACCCGAAATCATCCATTCAGCGTAAATCTGAAATCAGATTTCGTCAGAACCAGAAATGGTATTGGAACTGGAAACAAAATATATCGAAATACACCAAAACCGAAATATAAACTGTTCCATCGGATTACCCGGGGTCGCGATTGAGTATATCACAGATCTCCATGTTCATGGCCCAATCCGGGCCGATTAACTGATCACTGGTCGCCCGGTGAACCAGCGAATCCGCCATTTTTCCCACAAATGGATCCGAGTAGAGGAGAAGGAGATCTCGCGCCCAAGTGAAACGGAGATCGCGAAAGAAACCCTAACTCTAACCTAATCGCCAGCGACTATATTTCACCGTCTTATTCGCCTCTCGATTCAGTTCGCATCAATGCTTTTTTTGTGTTCTTCTCAAATCTTTACCTTTTTCTTGCTATTTTTACGTCTATCTTTTTGTTATTTCCTTTTTCCTGTGGCGAGCGACAAAACTTCGGGTAATGGTTTTAACAGTGCAATAATGGCTTCATGCAGCGCACGTACGATAGAATCAAAACAGCTTTACATATGGTTCGTGCGCTGAATGAAACCAAAATTACTCTGTTAAATTCCTTTCCCAAAACTTCGATGGTGTACTCCACTTCCTGCCTAAGATCTCGTTAGTACTTTCTAATTGAGCATTTTGTGTAGCGAGTTCTTCGACAAAAAGATATCTAACATTGGTTTGCGCTTCAACCGGGTTGCTCAGACTCGTTATAGTTCTGTATAATTCAAACCAGAGAAATGTTAATTCTTCCTGTAGTTGGTTCTCTGTATCAGTACTATGAACCTTCTATGTCACCAAACGCCGAAATTTTTATACATAAGAAAATAAGAAAATATTAAAAATAAGAAATTTCGCGTGGGAATTTGAAAAATGAAAAGGCAGTAGGGGGTCATGACGTTCCTGCGGGACGCCATGGTACACTCAAGACTGTGGAAAAAAAAAAATCTAATGTGAGACATCATGGCTCAACCTGGAAAAAAGAAAAAATGAATGAAAACTGAACCGCCATGGCTCAGCCCAACTCACGAAAAGAAAAAAAAAAATTTCTTTTGCAGGTGTGAGTAGCGGTGTGGCCTCAATTTGATGGGTTGTACCTCTTCCTTCAATGTAATTGAGGTCTAGTTGTCTGGGCAGAGGTAACCCTTTTTGTTCTTAAAACACGGATTCAAACTCTTGAAGAAACCTGCAACAAACCATTCAGGAGCAGGGGCTGGAGCTACCTCTTCGGTCTTTACAGCCAACAACTGTGTTACAAAAAAACAATGTCCCTTTCTACATATCGTCTCCTTTTCATCACTGGTAATTAGTTGCACACTGCTGTCCTCCACTATTCTTTTCAGCTCAAACTGCTTATTTTATACTGGCCTGTTTAACCTTTTTAATATCAACTTTCATCGAACTTTAGTTTTTCTTTTTTTTTCGTGGGTTGGGCTGAGCCATGGCGGTTCACTTTTCATTTTTTTTTCTTTTTTTTTCAGGTTGGGCTGACCCATGGCGTTCCACATTAGAGTTTTTTTTTTCATTTTTTTCCACGGTCTTGAGTGTGCCATGGCGTCCCGCAAGGACGCCATGGCCCCCTACTGCCTTTCCATTTTTCAAATTCCCACACGATATTTTCTATTTTTAATATTTTCTTATGTATAAAAATTTCGGCACGTATTTATTACGTCAGATATTAAATCTTTACTTTTTTTATTACTATTTTTACGACTATCTTTTTGTTATTTCCTTTTTACCGTGGCGGTGACGAGGGACAAGACAAAACTTCTTTTTGACGGTACTTTTCTTCCTGTAATTCAAATCAGAAATATGAACCTTCTATGTCACCAAACGGCCAATTTATTACATCAAAATTAAATAATTATTAGTAGTTTTATGTGTGTCTGTCTATTTTGTTAATCATAAAAGAGAAACAAAAATTAGAAATCACTCTCCAGGAAGTTATTCTTTTATGGATGGAAATAAAATTAACAACAAATTAGTTTAATAACAATAATTTTAAAGTCCAGCAAGTTATCTATACACATCATATACATAAAAAATATATATATGAAAAATGTGACAGTTTCATCAATCATCATCAAGTGACAACCATATTATTTCATAAAACATGGAATAATTGTTTGAATTACATGAAAAATAATACACAACTAATCGATACCGAAAGCAACATGTCTATATTTTTTATATTTTCTATTTTTTAATAATTAAAAAAAAAACATTTGTCAAAATTATCAAAATAAGACAAGTATCAAAAGATAATTTAAAAGCTTAACCTTTCTTTAACACCAATTGCTATTTTTTTGTTGGATTTGTAGAAATGTAAACCGAATAACCGATCTACATATACCGAATTCTACTAATTTAAGTTTGCTAGGTTTAACTGAATTAGTATGGAAACAAGCTAATTTATGTATTAATATCATTACTATAATATTACAATAATGGATATAGAATTTACTACTATATATTATGGTTTATTTGATCTGATTCGTCTTTTCTTTTGTTTTCAAATTTTGAAACAGAATTTAAAAACAGAATTTGCATAATTTCTAATTTGAACCGAACCAAATAAATCAAAAACATAAATTGCTTTACAAAATAAATTAGGTTTATCGCACGAACTGTTTTGTAAACAAACTTAATGACATGACTGTTACTACTACAAACAAAATTAACCATCCTTATCACAATTAACAAAATTAGCGTATCGATTGTAAGTTTGTAACTATAAACAAGATTAAAAAATAACAAAGTTAGTTAACCAATTGAATGTTACCATACATAAAATTAGCAAAATGTCTTATTCTAAACAAAAGTAACGAACCAAAGTTTACTATAAAAATAAAAATAAAAACTTATATACATAATTACATACCCATCATAACTTCATGATTTAATTACTTACCCCTCAAAATTTTCAAATTAGTGATTTTCCATGTAAACTCATTTATTTTATTAATATTCTCATTTCAATTTAATTAATTAAAATACATATTAACATTAATAAAAGAATAAAATGACACTTTTACCCTTACCTTCAAATGGTAATAAAACAATGAAATCTCCATTTTCCTTGAACGATTTCTTCCTCTTTCTTTGTTTCCTTTCCTCAATGAAACTTTAACTAAATAATATGTTAGAAGTTGGTCTATTAAACCTATACATTCAGTTGCCACCAACAAGTACTAAGAAGAAGCGTCCAACGGATTTATACGTTGCCACACCTTACACACTACCTAGGGATGATAATCATTAGTTATTAGTTCTGTAATCAGAAAAAAAAAAAAATTGCACTGTAGATATAAGTCACAACTCTGTTATCGACTTTTGCATGATTTTTGAGATCCCAAATAAAACTCAAGGTCTCAGTTTTGAAATATTAAATAGAAATTCAATTCAGACCTCAAGTAAATTACAACAGACATTTTTGTTAATATCTAAAGTTAAATAAAAATTAATAAATATACCCAACTTAACTGGATTTTATTAAAAATGCCCAAACCGGCCATTTAATGGCCAGTCCTTTTTTTTCTCCACCTGCCATTAAATGGCCAGTGCGTATATATATAAATATATTGGAGGGGATCCGAATTTCTCCAAAAAATCATTCTAACAAATTACACAATATCTCTCCTCACTTTCTCTCTTTCTCCAAAATTTCTCCTCCTCTTTTCAGATTTGCAAGTAAGTCCCTTTATTTTTCTTAAATTCATTTGAAGTCCAAAAAATGGTTATAAATTGGTAGAATTTGTTAGAAATGTACCAAAATTAGTATAATTTAGTTATCAATTAGTTTTAATTTGTGGTAATTAAGTTTAATTAGTTTTAATTAGAGTTAATTAGTTTTAATTAGTTTAATTAGTTTTAATTAGGTAAATTTTAGTTTAATGGTTGTAAATTGGTAGAATTTGTTACAAATGTACCAAAATTAATATATTTTAGTTTAATTAGTAATAATTAGTTTTAGTTAGTTTAATTAGTAATAATTAGTTTTAATTAGGTTATTTAGTTTAATTAAGTATATTTTAGCATATTTAGTATATTTTGATTTTAATTAGTTAAATTAGCATATTTTAGCATATTTTAGCGCAATTAGCATATTTTAGCCGCAATTAGCATATTTTAACCTATCTTAGCCTATTTTAGCAAATTGTAGCCTATTTTAGCATATTTTAGCGTATTTTATCCTATTTTAGTGTAATTTAGCCTATTTTAGCATATCCTATCAGTGGCACACCCGTTGGTGGTGTATCTGACAACCGTATGGGGTTTGCTGAGGACATCGATCAGTTGTTAGGAGCTGAATGAGAAGTTCAGAGAGTTCAAATTGACAAACAACAAAACAAAAATAAATTATACTAAAATAATTTATGTTAATTATGCTAATTATACTAAAATAAATTCGGAGAGTTCAAATAGACAAACAACAAAACAAAAATAACAACATTCATTTTACAACATAAAATCTAAACAGAAAATACTACAATAACAAATAATACACACCACATATTTATTAATTAACTTTGGTAGAATAGATAAATAAACCCTAAAACAACAAAAAAAAAAATCCTGGACCGGCCATTTAATGGCCGGTGGAGAAAACAAAATGGCCAGCCATTAAATGATCGGTTTGGGCACTTTTAATAAAACCAAGGTAAACTGAGTATATTTATTAATTTCTATTTAACTTTGGATATTAATAAAATTTCGGAAATTACAGCTGCTTGTTCAGTTTGTATTAATTGATTAAATAAAGAGATGGGTATTGATAAATGAGTTTAAATGTGGGGAAATAACTAATTTCAAATTTTTGATGGGTTAACTTAATATCTAAATCTTAAAGTTATGATGGGATATATATCTCCATTTCTCCATTCCATTATTAAGCACGTTGGGTGTCCGATCCGCCAATGGCTACGATTGAAAGATGAAATTTCGGATTTAATCTCAGCCCTCCAATCACATAATATATCTTATTTTGATTAAATGTATTTATTTTATGTGTAGAAGTCTAAATTTAGTTAAAAACATACTCACCACACGTATTGCCACACAATATCAATTCTCTCTTTTCTAGGCTGGGTTGCTTAGTGCATATATTATAAATAACCTATATTTTGGAAGGTTTGTAAGATGGCTTTATATGTCTTCATATTCATATTGCCACACGATACGTTACAATTAAAATTGAGCGGACTCCGAAATTTTGCCATATAATTGAGCAGACTCCACCTTCCATTTTTTTATTTCTTTGTTTCCTTACTTTTTTTTTTCGTTTCTATACGGATCACAATGAAAATCGATTTTTTTTTATTTCCTTATTTCTCTTTCTTTGTTTCTGTACATATTGCCGTGGGAAATCTAGACTGTATAATACCCCGTGGCCCCGTCTTGCTCTCTCTCGATCCCTCAAGCTAAAGGAATAGGAGCTTGCGAATTGGATTATTAAGGTAACTCCTGGAGGCACTGGAGCTATTCTCTCTGAAATGTTAAACATTTTGCCTAATTTTTTGTTTTGTTTACGTAATTGGTTGTTTCACTCTAGGGAGATTTTTGTGGAATTGTGTTATCATTTTGGAGCTTAAATTCGGATTTGCATCTATTGACAGATTGGACTTGATAATTAATGGTATGACACTGCAAACTTTGTTTCTTTAAATAAAGCATTTTATTTCTCTTTGTGAAAACTGCTTGCTGGAGCCACCGATTTCATTTTATATCCATAGGATAGTCATACAGCAACCAATTTGAGATATTACCAACAAAGCAAATCAAACATTGGTACCATGTGTATCCATTACCGTTCCTCATATATGGTACTGGTGTCTTATAATCATATAAAAAAATCCCTCTAGCATTTGGTAATTGGGCCCCAGCAGTGGCAGCCCGCCTCCACAATAACGGCTTGCAAGGTAAATTTGTCATAAGCAAAGTTTTTCTTATGACCCCTTTTTCCCATATGGATTTTGATTCTGTATCATCCAAAAACAATAATAACTGGTACCGGTACATGTTTAATAGTGTGTTGCTTGTGGCTCATATGTGTAATGGTTTTTTTTTTTTTGTAAAGGATTAGGTAGGTGAGGATGGTTCAAATGCATCATAATTTTTGTACTTCAATATGTTTCACATTTTTTATCTCTATTTTGAAAGTCCGAACAGTCGATCCGAACTGCTCAACATAATATTCATAATAAAATATGCTTGGAGACCAAATTTTATATTTTTTAGAATTTATTTACTATTTTTTTTATAGATACAAAATCACTGTTTTAAGGAGATTCTGGACCATCCGATAAAGTGATATTGTACCTATGTAAAAAAATAGTAAAAAAATTCTAAAAAATATAAAATTTGGTCTCCAAGAATATTTTATTATGAAGATTATGTTGAGCGGTTCGGATCGACTGTTCGGTCTTTGAAAACGGAGATAAAAGATGTGGAGCATATTGGAGCACAAAATCATGGTGCATTTGAACCCTCCTCCAGGTAGGTATTCTGATTGTTATAGTATTTGTAAAGGATCAGGTATTCTGATTTTTTTGTAAATATGAATCTAGGTCTCTGGATAGATGGTGTTCATGAGATGTAGATTTATACAAAATCATGTGCACTAATCATTGTTACAAATCAATAGGTGCATTTTTTTTTTAAATCATTATAAGAATGCACATGTAAATAGGCAAAAATAAAGGATGAAAGTGCAATGACCAGCACAAGTTGATCTTATGCAAAGCACTTAGTGATTCTAAAATAAACAAGCTTACTGTTACAAATCATAGTAAAAAAATGTAAATAAATAAGAATAAGGGACCTATGTGTAAGGAGTTGTTAAAAACTAAAAATACTTAACTTTCAGGTATTCTGTGATTGTCTTCCAAAAATCTGATGTTGAATAATCTATACAGTACACATAGATTCAAGAGATTTTGTCGTATACACATAGCATTCTTATTTTCAAATAATGAAAGAATAGGGTTCTAAGTTTTGATCTCAATTTCATGCTTCTAAATATATATGAAACGTTAAAAAATAAAAACAGTATTGTACCAATCTTCTATGTCTTATACCAGTTTGAAAACAGTACTGTACCAGTCTTCTATGTCTTGTACCAGTCCAAACAGTCCATTTAGATAAAAGCCTTATTATTCTTAACATCCTTCTCATATTCTTCTAGAATTGCTATGACATGTTCAAAATCAGTAAGCATTTGCATTTAGAGTATATTTATTATTTTTCTTTTAACAAATTAATTAGAATATGCCAATCAATCTCAACTTCTGAAAATTAATAAGAAAGTTAACGAAGGGATCAACTTGTGTTGATGATCATCTAGCCTTCTTAGAATTGAAATAAATTTTTGTCTGTTTTGAATTAGGTGTCCAATCTTTCTGTGCTTCTAGAACAAACAACAGAGGACCTTTCCCAAGGAATGGTACTTTGAAGGTATGTTAAAATTCCAATGGCACTTTGCTTGAAATGTTAAATTGAAATTTTCTTATCTGCTGAAAGATGTAAGAATTCATGGGATATCATGTTCTTCACTATATTGTTTAGGCTGTAATATTAGAAGATTTCTACTTATTTCTAAACTTTTTATTTATTTATCAATTGTCTCAGGCTACTGTTGCACCAGCAATCTAGAGAAAAAACAATTGTCTCAGGCTACTTTTTATTTATCAATTGTTTTAGGCTACTTTTTATTTATCAATTGTTTCAGGCTACTTCTTATTTCCTCAGTAGTTTAATTAGGATCTTCGTTTCGGTTTAGTTAGCTTTTACATTGCCATTCCTGTACTTTAATTTTCATTCAATTTCTAGGACATCACCATATTTGCTGGTAAGAGGAGAAGGGGCTGTCAGGACAAAAGGGAGAAAGTCACGAATAGGCCCCTTGCCTTTTCCTATTTACCTGGTTGCAAAAGGCGGGTTGATAGATGCCTTTTCTGTTTTAAATTAGGAGTTATGGATGCTTTAAAGTAGGTAGTTGTTACTTGTATGTTTTTCTATAATTTTTTCTCTTTTGGCAATGTAATATTTAGACGGTTGAGATTAATATGTTCCCTTTTTCTCTTTTGGTTTATTTTTTATTATGAAAATATATCATTTTTTATGATTTTTTTTTCTCTTATAATATGTTCCTGTTGCGACGCACGGGCACGATACTAGTATATATATATATATACATATAGGAATTGGCTAGCATGCTATGCGTAGCTAACGTTCATATATACTACGGTATTTTCGAACGTCTGATCAGCTTTAATTTTCGTGCAAAGATGAAGCACTGGGAAATTGACGGAGACGGAAAGGATTGTCGCTGCTCTTTCCGTTAATAATTTCATTTGAGCCGCTCCTCTTTCTTTTAATGAATTCAAAATGGAGCGAACCTTTCTTCTCCTCCCAACAACTTCCCTGCCATTGCTAGAGAATCTGTTCATATATGCCTCCGGCCCTCCACCCTTGCTTGCTAAGTTTCTCCTGCCTTCCTCCAAGTCTCTCTCTCTATCGTCTCCTGCTCTGAAAGCTACATTGCGCTCCCTCTCTCAGAGCCCATCGCTCCTCTTACCGGCGCATCACCACCACTCCACTCTCTCAGATTCTCCAGGTTGCACCTTCTCTCTCTGATCAGAACTTGTCGGCGCGAAACAGAGGTTGCATTCATTTACTCTTTTTTTAATTTGTTCAATTTATATGAATTAGAGATAAAGTAATTTTGTGACCTTTGAGGAGCTGATTTGAAATATTCTTGTGGATTTCAAATCTTAAGAAGGCCAGTTGCTATGATGAACAGAACATTTTCTGACTGACAACATGCCGATAATTTAGTAGCTTTCATTAAAAAAAAAAAAATACCATCGCAGCAGAGCCATGTATATAGTTTATCTGTATATCGCAAATACAACTTTTGTAAACGGTTGTTAAAATTACTGTTTATTTTTTCTGCACTCCATCGCCAGAACACGAGATCCGCCGACATTTTTATTATATCCAAAGTTAATTAGAAATTAATTATTATACCTACGATTTCCGACTTTCGTCAAAAATGTCCAAACCGGCCATGGCCGGTTTCCTCCTTTTTTTTTCAGAGATACTATGAAGACCAAAATAATGAAATCTAACACTGAAAATTTAAATTGTTTGTTTAAATTCTTTGTTAGATTACTTCTTTTGATTTAATTACCATATTTATACTAAAATACACTATATTACTTGAAATTATGTTGAATTACACTATATTACAATAAATTATGTTGAATTACACTAAATTACGTTAAATTACGCTAAATTACAATAACTTCGCTAATTATGCTGAAATACGGTAAATTATGCTAAACTACGTAAAATTACGCTAAAGTAGACCGATTTTGTGTCATCTTTCATGAATCATAAAAAATAGTAAGAAAATTCTGAAAATAGTAAAAATTGGTATTCTACAAGTTCATTATGTAACTAATTTACTGAGCTACTTAGATTGAATAATAGAAATAAAAAATCTTAATCGGAAATTTCAACTCAAGTTTTGAAAAGTGGTCATTTATTGCGTCTTTTCGCAAGCTTTCCGAAAAATGGTCATTTGCTGAAATCGGACACTCGAGCGCCGTTTTATGACTGTTTGAAGTTTCGTCGTCGTTTTTCGCCTTTTCAGTGAAGATATCGTCCCTATTCATATGTAATTTAGCGTAATTTACCGTATTTTAGCATAATGTAATGTAATTTAGTGTAATTTAACTTAATATAGTGTAATTCAACATAATTTCAAGTAATTTAGCGTATTTTAGTATAAATATGCTAATTATATATCAAAAGAAGTAATCTAACAAATAATTTAAACAAAAAATTCAAATTTTCAGTGTTAGATTTCATTATCTTGCTTTTCATAGTGTCTCTAAAAAAAAAAAAAAAGAAGAGAAAACCGGTCATAGAAACCGGCCATTTTATAACCGATTTGGACATTTTTGGCGAAAGCCGGGAATCGTGAGTATAATAATTAATTTCTAATTAACTTTGGATATTAATAAAATTGTCGGCGAGATCCGGTATATTTGAGGAGAATATATTTTTTATTTCTTTTGATTAAAACTATTTGTTAATCTTGTTTATTTCTTTTGTTTCGCCAGCGCATATTTTGATGCATAAAATGGTCTAAGCTGTGAACAAATTAACCATGCTTTAAACCAAATTAACCAAATGAATTAGACACTGCTAATTTCATCAAAAGAATGACACGAGGGTATCTTTGTAAACTACTAGAAAAATTTTGGCAAGTACGAATGTTTGCCACCTGCGTACAAATTTAAAATATACCATTTTCTCAATAATTACCTTCTAGTTGTGAATTTCACTGTACAATATATGTATGATTATTTTAGAAAATAAGAATAAATTTTGAGTTGCGGAGTTTAGGATCCAATCAACTACATCTTAACTTGGATTGAGCATCATACACAATGAAAAAGTAGCAAGATTTGTAATTGAGCGATGCAACTTGCCTGTGGTGGCATGGTGTTTAAAAGATTTTATTTTTTGCCTTATTTTTCTAGTTAATGAGATAAACCTTGTTTAGCATCTCATAACTTTTAGTAGCATACATTCTCGCCAGTAATTAAGATTTTGCTTTCAGAGGCAAAGCACATAAAACAGACATGAGAAACATTCACTTTTGTCAATGATTTGACCGATTCAAACCATTTAACGCTCTGCTTGTTTCTCCTAATTCACAACAGCTCCTTGATCCTTGAGATTTTGCTTTCAGAGGCAAAGCACATAAAACAGACATGAGAAACATTCACTTCTTGTCAATGACTTGACCGATTCAAACCATTTACCGCTCTGCTTATTTCTCCTAATTCACAACAGCTCCTTGATCCTTGGTAAGGAGCACTCAGTCTAAATGGTAAAAATGATCAATTGGAAAAAAAAAAAAAACAACAACAACTCTCCATTTTTTACTGTTGCCATCAAAGCCTCAAATTAGCTTCTTTTAACTCTCACTCTCTCCCCTTCAATAAAATGGGAAAATGAAATTAAAATACACCTTCCTCTATTTAATCATCAACACCAGTAATAGACTTAAACCACTGCTTCCAAGGGGCATCGCCTTGTTGCTCAACCCACGACAAAAAGGTGCTATCCAACAAACAGAATAGGTTCACATAGAGCAGCTGGTACCGAACCGGTATGAACCGAAAGTTTGCGATCTGGACCACTGGCCAGACAGTCCCACCAAGGAGTAGAGCAGGGAGGAAATCCCTCTTGACATCCTCTTTCACTTGTTGGGCACTATGACCAGAGGAGAATCCCATGTAGGAGAAAAACACAAGGAGGTCTAAAGGGCCGAACAAAAGCCCGTCAGCCGCAACTTTTGTGGCCACAAATTTAGCCGAGTTGGGCTTCATGAGGAGCCGCTGGCGGATGTACCGGTCCAAGTACTCATACCTGTGATGTAATGTAGAGAAAAGAGTTATGAGCTAAAGAAGGGTTCTACATAGATACTAAAGTAACTGATGAACCAATGAGAAGAATGAAATAACATTAACCAGATATTACCTCTCTATTTTATTATTTTTTATTATTTTGAAAATTAATTGAAGTGTCCTTTCACCAAGCAAAATTAGTGACTGAAAAATAAGATGACAAGTTACGGAGAAGAAGATGTACCAGTAATGACCAACGGGCCCCACAAAAGTGAATCCAAACATGCTAGTGATGCCGACCCTTCTCCAGTTGACCTTAAAATCCTTTTCTTCATCCTGGAAAATAAGATAACAATCTTTTATAAGAAGCTAAATTTTGATGAGATAGACAAAGCAAAGGTATGCATGATAAAAATTACTACAAAGTGACACATTAAATAATTTTTTTAATTTACAAATTAGAAAGATTAAAGGAATTTATTTTATCCCACCTATTTTTTTAAGTGTTTCAATTATGCAAAATATTTCCAAAAAAAATTTGGAAATTTTTTGACATAACAAAACATAATGGCTCTACTTTATTAAGGTGCATCCAAAGTTAATAACTTTTTGCTTTATTCTTGTTACCGATTATATGCATTTACATATTAATAGTCTTGCAGCGCTCTCCGCATTAGTTGTTTGCAAAATACTCAGCTAAAATAAATAACAGCCAAATACACATTAATATAAATTTCCATAAGATTTATGACATGCTGCTAAATATTTTGGGTAACAAAGTTAGAAAGATTACAGGAGAATTTAATTCATGACCTTGTATACGAGGTGTGTTAAAAAATGTAATGGATCTAAGATAGCAAATGGAATAGATTGATCTTACACATTTGCATCCAAAATTGATCTCTCTAGGCACATTTTTGTTGCTAGTTAATATTCATGACAGCAAAGGGAATAGTTCTAGCTTACTTTTGCATCCAAAATCAATCTCTCTGGGTACATTTTGAATGAAATGAAATATTAATTATGGAACCGGTGCACTCCGCTGTTGTTGTTTGCGAAATATTGAAGAACATAAATAATGGCCAAATAAATCCTAAAAACATAATCTCACATTAGTTTATCTCTGCTTGAACTTAAAATTGTAATCAGTTTTCAAAATATAACAGCAAATAAGCATCTCTTTTTCTTAGCAACACTATGAAAACTGGCAATCATGTCTCGATAAGATTTAATCTGAACGCATCTTCAAACTATGTATTAAGGTAAGAAAACTACTATTATTGAATAGAGGGTTCCAACAGTAAGCTATAACTAATCAACTAATAGATCAAAAGGATGACGTTCTTAAAAGATTTGCAGTCAAAAGTTAGACTGCTTGGGGCACTTATTTGATTGTTTCAGCTTGCAAAGCAATTTCTCACTAAATCAAATTTCCAGATAAATTTCTCTTCTGGTAACTTCTGAGCATGTGAGATTGGAGGAAAATCCATAAATATCTCCCAATGTTTAAAAGCAACCTAGAAAAGAAACCTCCAACTTTATTTCCTATATAATGTATCAATAAATCAAAGGTTCCAGCCGCAGTAATCAAATCCCAAAAAATCAGACTAGAAAACCAAATGCAGATTAGATACAACACATACAAAAGGAGATGAACCAAATCCCTAATCTGATTAACTCCTATAAACCACAAATTGAGCAGAAATACAAAATAAATATATATATTGGATACTTGTGACCTTATTACATATTAGCTACTAATAAAATCACTGCATACGTAAACTAGATATAATCTGACAATCAGGTTGATTGAGTTCTAGTAAATGTAGATTACTTCAACCACAACATAGAGCAATCGGTCATGTCTCCACCCCCAATTAACCCCTATTAGCTTCAAATCGAGCAAAAATAGAACGATAAAGAAAGAATCTGGTACTTACTGAGGCGAGAGGTTGTTTTCTGATGAGAGTATGGTGTGTGACAGCCTGAGCACCTATGTCGCCTAAACCCCAAAGCACAGCGGAGCTCGCCATCTGAGTTTTGACTGGGTGTACCTCCAAACAGCTCTGGTACCATCGCCACACCTTAGCTATCATCACACCAGGGAGTGAGAGAGGAGGAGGAGTGAGATTATCAAAATGGGGATTGATTCGAGCGGTTACAAGGTGACAGCAATTGATTGATTGTTCATCAATTTCTTTTCTTCTGGTATTTAGTACGATACAAGAAAGAAAAAGAGAGAGTTTTTAGTTTGTTTTGATTTGTTATTTTGTTAGGTTAAATGAATAATGATGCCGAGTTGAACTGTGTGCGGGTTAAGGCTTATGACTTCCGCGTGGGGTTTTTTTTTTTTAAAAGAAAAATAAGCAGGAAACAAGAAATAGTTTAAAACTCATTCTAAATTTATAAAAATATCTATTTAACTCTTTATTAAAACATATAAAGCCCATCGGCACAAATCTTGATGCGAACACACACGCATATTGAAGTGATATGCACAGATCTTAATGCGATACGCGCGATCAGAATTGCTTTTAGATCCATGCATACTAGATCAACGCGAATATTGAAGCGATACGCATAGATCTTAATGCGATGGCGCGGATCGGACGACAGATGAACCCTTCAAATTTAAATTTGAGTATGATTGGGTTTTTATATGCTTTTAATAAAGAGTAAAATAGGTATTTTAAAATTTTAGAATGAGTTTTAATATAAAAGACAATAAAATGAATAAATTTATGAGTTTTTAAAGTTTAGAGGGAGAACACGTTATTTTAAAGTTTAGAGAGAAAAATTCTTAATTTTGAAGTTTTCAAGGGATATACGTGAAATTCCCCCTTCTTTTTTTCCTCCTTTTCGTTGCCCTTTTGAATTCATATCACCTGAGGTAAAAGAATAAAAGAATATTTATACTTAGATCACGACCGTCCGATGGGAATCCGCACGAATACTAAAGGTTCCCATGCATTCCACCACTGATCGGACGGACGGAATCAAAACAATGGTATTCTGTTACCTCAGAGGATATGGACTCTTGTGCTTTTAGACGTTGATAAGGATAAAGGACGGAGGTTTTCAAGGGATATTCTAGATTGGCCCCTGTAAAGTTCTGTTATTTTCAAAGCATACCGGATCTGACACCAATCAAAATCTGTGCGCTAATTTCTTTACCTGTTTATATGGCTGGTTTTGAAAAGAAACGCTCGAATCTTCTCTCCCGTTAGGTTTCTCGTTTGAGGATCAAAAGAAACGCAAAGACCTGGATAAGTATGTTTCACGAAATAAAACCACGATTTTTTATTGCTAGAATTTAAAAATAAAAACTATAACAGTTCGGGTAAAATTATAAATATCTTTCCGAAAAGCGTTGTTTTCTTAGGTAAAACGCTTTATGAAAAAAAAGAGCTCTCATACTGTCATACATCAATGTTTAATGAAATAAAATATCAATTTTTTAATGAAGCCAAACTGCTTTCACAATAAGCGTATCTCTCAAGTATCAAAAAAATAAACATCATTTTTATGATAAAGTAAAATGTTTTATGAAAAAAAGTTGTGTTATCATAAAAAAAAAGTTGTGTTAGAATATGAGTTTCGTCCGAATTCTATTTTTTTTTTTTTATTAAATTCTAACGACAAAAAATCGGAACGACTCAGTTCATTTCTGCTGGAATTTTCGTTTTGAAATTTCATCATGTTCTCATGTTCTCATGTTCTGTTTGTTTGATTTGAATGGACATCACATTCAGATTGAAAATCCATCTATAATTTATTCAAAGCGGAAACCCTAATTCAATCTGGTCCGTTCGTTTTAGTTTATAGATCGGATGAACCAAATAATGATTCCATTTTTCAAATGCTTTTACAAAACTAATATCTATTGTGCGTAGTTATAACTCAATAACAAGTCTGGTGTATGATTAATCTAATTTTGTTGTTTCGATTATAATGCAGTAACCAAATGTAATTAAGATCTTGGACATAGTTTTCTTATAATATATATATATATAGAGAGAGAGAGAGAATGGCTAATATACAAACGTTTGTTCCTGGGCTCAGAAACAAACGATTTGGTTCTCCGATTTCCAAAGTCCAAACAACAAATCTAAACCGTTAGATGTTCAATCTATATTAAAATCTACTTGGAGACCAAAATTTACATTTTTTGAAATTTTTTACTATTTATTAAGCTGGTTTGAAAACCGCTGTTTTTCAATGCTGCAGAAATTTAATAAAAACAGCGGTTTTCAAACCAGCTTAATAAATAGTAAAAAAATTCTAAAAAATGTAAAATTTGGTCTCCAAGTAGATTTTAATATAGATTGAACAACTAACGGTTTAGATTTGTTGTTTGGACTTTGGAAATCGGAGAACCAAATCGTTTGTTCCTGAGCCCAGGAACAAACGTTTGTATATTAGCCATTCTCTCTCTCTCTCTATATATATATATAGCCTAATGTCATAACGTTATAACTTCGGCCGAAGTTATAACGAGTCGTTTATTAGTTTTTAAAATCCAAACAACCGATCCGAACCGTTCAACTTTTTCTAAATATTGAAATGTGCTTGGAGACCAAATTTTACATTTTTTGGAATTTTTTTACTATTTATTAAGCCACTTTGAAAATCGCAGATCTGCTGTGAATAGTAAAAAACAGTAAAATTTTCTGGACCACCGGATCAGTATTTTCAAAGTGGCTTAATAAATAGCAAAAAAATTCCAAAAAATGTAAAATTTGGTCTCCAAGCACATTTCAATATAGAGAAACATGTTGAACGGTTCGGATCGGTTGTTTGAATTTTGAAATTGCAAAAACGACTCGTTATAACTTCGGGCCGAAGTTATGACATTATGACATTAGCCAATCTATATATATATATGAGGAGGGATCAAGTTACAACAAATTTGAGTTACAACAAAGTTACAACAATCATTTTTGAGTGAGCCTATGGTGCTATGCATAGCACGGATGGCTAGTGTACTACGGCTCAATATGGTACTTTTTAAAATTCTAACGGTCGATCCAACCGTTCAATGTGATAACCATATGAATATGTACTTGCAAACTAAATTTTATATTTTTTCGAATTTTTTTACTATTTTTTTAGATAGGTAGAATTTTGATGGTCCAGAATTTTCAGAAAACACTGATTTTTCTACCTATTTAAAAAATATAAAATTTAGTTTGCAAGTACATATTCATATGGTTATCACATTGAACGGTTGGATCGACCGTTAGGATTTTAAAAAGTACCATATTGAGCCGTAGTACACTAGCCATCCGTGCTATGCACCATAGGCTCACTCATCATTTTTTACATTTTGAAATTCCAAATCGTCGATCCAAACCGTTCAACATGATCTCCACAATAAAATGTGCTTCCAGATCAAATTTTACATTTTTTTGAATTTTTTTACTATTTATTAAGTATTTTACAAAAACTAGTCAAATTCAGACCATTGAATTTTGTACCCATCTTAATAAATAGTAAAAAAATTCAAAAAAAATGTAAAATTTGATCTGGAAGCACATTTTATTGTGAAGATCATGTGAACGGTTTGGATCGACGATTTGGAATTTCAAAATGTAAAAAATGATTGTTGTAACTTTGTTGTAACTCAAATTTGTTGTAACTTGATCCCTCCTCTATATATATATATATAGAGTAAGGCTACGGTGCTTTGCAAAGTAAACCACCCCGTTTACTTCGGGCTACTTTTTGGATTTTGAAAATCCAAACAACCGATCCGAACCGTTCAACATGTTCTAAACATTGAAATGTGCTTGGAGACCAAATTTTACATTTTTTGGAATTTTTTTACTATTTATTAAGCCACTTTGAAAGTTTCTGATCTGGTGGTCCAGAAAATTTTACTGTTTTTTACTGTTCGCCGTCGGATCAGCGATTTTTAAAGTGGCTTAATAAATAGTAAAAAAATTCCAAAAAATGTAAAATTTGGTCTCCAAGCACATTTCAATGTTTAGAACATGTTGAACGGTTCGGATCGGTTGTTTGGATTTTCAAAATCTAAAAAGTAGCCCGAAGTAAACGGGGTGGTTTACTTTGCAAAGCACCGTAGCCTTACTCATATATATATAGAGAGATTGGCTAATGTAATAACGTTAGAACTTCGGCCCGAAGTTCTAACGGGTCGTTTTTGCAATTTCAAAATCCAAACAACCCATCCGAACCGTTCAACATGTTCTCTATATTGAAATGTGCTTGGAGACCAAATTTTACATTTTTTGGAATTTTTTTGCTATTTATTAAGCCACTTTGAAAATTCTGATCCGGTGGTCCAAAAAATTTGGCTGTTTTTTACTGTTCACCGTTGGATCAGAAACTTTCAAAGTGGCTTAAAAAATAGCAACAAAATTCCAAAAAATGTAAAATTTGGTCTCCAAGCACATTTCAATATGGAGATCAAGTTTAACGGTTCGGATGGGTTGTTTGGATTTTGAAATTGCAAAAACAACCCGTTAGAACTTCCGCCGAAATTCTAACGTTATTACATTAGCCAATCTCATATATATATATATAGAGGTTGGCTAATGTCATAACGTTATAACTTCGGCCGAAGTTATAACGAGTCGTTTTTGCTATTTCAAAATCCAAACAACTGATCCGAACCGTTCAACTTTTTCTAAATATTGAAATGTGCTTGGAGACTAAATTTTACATTTTTTGGAATTTTTTTACTATTTATTAAGCCACTTTGAAAATCGCAGATCTACTGTGAACAGTAGAAAACAATAAAATTTTCTGGACCACCGGATCAGTATTTTCAAAGTGGCTTAATAAATAGTAAAAAAATTCCAAAAAATGTAAAATTTAGTCTCCAAGCACATTTCAATATTTAGAACATGTTGAACGGTTCGGATCGGTTGTTTGGATTTTGAAATTGCAAAAACGACTCGTTATAACTTCGGCCGAAGTTATAACGATATGACATTAGCCAACCTCTATATATATATATATTAAAATACTTATGACTTCTCTTTGACACTCTGGAGAGGAAAAAAATATTATTAAAACTACATTTAGTACAGTTGACTAAAATAATATTTCTCATGTGAGAGATTGCGTTTTCAAAATTCTATAACGGTTGGGGTTGAATTTTTTATTAAATTTAAATTATTAAATTGTAAAGTTAAAACCCTTTCCAATCAACACCTTTGTTATCTGCATCCCACATGAAATTTATACACTATTTTGTATATACAAATTAGTTTTGATCAAAATTTGAAATGAAAGCAACCAAATCATAACTCACTATTTAAGGATAACAAAATAAAAAATTGGTGACCAAAATTAATTTATCATATGCCTTTTGTCATTTCTTTTCCAACAAGTTATCTTGCTTCATGCATGAATTCATGGTTTGATCAACAATCGAAAATTCAATTTGATTTTCATTACTTATTTGGCAAGTCATTAAATCACTATTCTGACAAGTCATTGGGCATAATGTGTTGTTAATTAAATAACTCTTGTTTGTTTTTGTTAATTTACGGATAGAACTTACAAATTACTCCGTTAATATTCGTGCGGAAGCGGATCTTGCGAGCGTAGCAGTATCACTGGTTCTGCAAGGAATCACAAGCCGAAGCCGGAAGCCCTGCGTTTTCCACGACCTAAGACCTTCAAGTGTTAACAGAGTTTCTTGGTGCGTTTTTCTCTATTTCTTTTTTGTCACTATTCTGTTATAATCTCTGTTGGAGGTTCATAGGGACAGGATGTAGTATATATAATACTAACACACCTCTTCATGAAGGGTCTGCACCTCTTCATAAAGGGTCTGCACCTCTTCATAACGGGTCGGGTTTTGGATTCAGATTTCCCATAACGGGCGTACCATTTAATAAATCCAACATCTCCCACTCGCACAAAATGGGATATCCGCTATAAACTAAGAGAACGTAATCTCTTAACTCTGTTAAAATTCATACAAGGAAATAGGCCGTGACCAGCATATTTTAATTTGAGAGCATATGTTGTTATCCAACTGTTAGGTATGTATAACAACATCTAAGTAGAGTAAATATGCAGTACCCCAGATCATCAAGTTACATTTTTCAAGTATTACAGGATCTCTTGTATGTATTGATACAATCATACTTATATATTCACAATTATGTTACATAAACATAATTGGTGCACCAGTGAAATAACCTAATGTAACACGGAAATGATCTTTTTCTTTTATCTAGAATCTCTCCATTCCAAATCAATTGCTATCCAGATATGTTCCATTAGATCGCATCATACATGATCATTAGCAACATTCCAAAATAACTAATCGAAAAGAAACTTCAAGTATTTAGTAAAAAATCGAAGAGTACTATGAGATCCTTTTTATCTCTCGCGTCTCACACAACAAAGAAGAAGAGATATCTTCTGTTACCCTGTTGGTCAATTGCACATATGGTATGAAACATATGTTACGGTATTATTCTCCATTTCTTATGGAGCGTATGTCTAAACTAAAATTCAATACCGTACAAGTGATAGTTCAGATATACACAATATCTAACTTGAGTCCATATCTCTACTTATCATATAAATCCAATAACAGGACTCCCACTTGGCATAAAACAATTAAGGTAAATAGTGGGTATTTCACCTTCGGTCATAATAGTATATTCATACGACCTCATCTTGATTCTCTATCAAGGCGATATATATTTTAAGCACTTGCTCTCACATTTTGTATCATGTCTAGCTTAAAATCAATCTCATTTCTATGTCCTACTAAGACATAGAAGCGATTGCCTGTGTGAGAAGGCCAATCAACTGTCTGACATACATTTCATTTTATATCTTATGTGTTATGCTAAATATATTGGTATTAAATAATTTGTAACAAAAATGAATAAAAAAATAGCATTCATTGCATTTATCCCACAAATATAAATATACATAATATACTGTTCAATCACAAATATAATTACAATCTACGTAACCCTAGAGACTTAACATGGCCAATAAACACATCTCTAGGTATTGCCTTTGTAAAAGGATCTGCCACCATTTTGTGTGTAGATATGTACTGCATGCAAACTTGCTTTTTCGCCACCATGTCTCTAACGAAGTTATACTTAGTATCAATGTGTTTGGTCTTTGAGTGATACTTGGGATCTTTTGTATAAGCGATTGCTGCTTGGCTATCGCTGTATACCAACACTGAGTTAGTTTCATTCTCATCGAAACCCAAGTGATTCAAAAATCTTTTAAGCCAAACTGTTTCTTCTTGAGAAAGTCTCTTCATAGTCTATCCCCTCTTGTTGTGTATACCCCTTAGCAACAAGACGTGCCTTATACCTCTCAATTGAGCCGTTAGCTAGACGTTTAATCTTGAGAAGAAGCAGTTTGGCTTAAAAGATTTTTGAATCACTTGGGTTTCGATGAGAATGAAACTAACTCAGTGTTGGTATACAGCGATAGCCAAGCAGCAATCGCTTATACAAAAGATCCCAAGTATCACTCAAAGACCAAACACATTGATACTAAGTATAACTTCGTTGGAGACATGGTGGCGAAAAAGCAAGTTTGCATGCAGTACATATCTACACACAAAATGGTGGCAGATCCTTTTACAAAGGCAATACCTAGAGATGTGTTTATTGGCCATGTTAAGTCTCTAGGGTTACGTAGATTGTAATTATATTTGTGATTGAACAGTATATTATGTATATTTATATTTGTGGGATAAATGCAATGAATGCTATTTTTTTATTCATTTTTGTTACAAATTATTTAATACCAATATATTTAGCATAACACATAAGATATAAAATGAAAGGTATGTCAGACAGTTGATTGGCCTTCTCACACAGGCAATCGCTTCTATGTCTTAGTAGGACATAGAAATGAGATTGATTTTAAGCTAGACATGATACAAAATGTGAGAGCAAGTGCTTAAAATATATATATCGCCTTTGTTGTGTGAGACCCGAGAGATAAAAAGGATCTCATAGTACTCTTCGATTTTTTACTAAATACTTGAAGTTTCTTTTCGATTAGTTATTTTGGAATGTTGCCAATGATCATGAATGATGCGATATAATGGAACATATCTGGATAGCAATTGATTTGGAATGGAGAGATTCTAGATAAAAGAAAAAGATCATTTCCGTGTTACATTAGGTTATATTCACTGGTGCACCAATTATGTTTATGTAATATAATTGTGAATATATAAGTATGATTGTATCAATACATACAAGAGATCCTGTAATACTTGAAAAATGTAACTTGATGATCTGGGGTACTGCATATTTACTCTACTTAGATGTTGTTATACATACCTAACAGTTGGATAACAACATATGCTCTCAAATTAAAATATGCTGGTCACGGCCTATTTCCTTGTATGAATTTTAACAGAGTCAAGAGATTACGTTCTCTTAGTTTATAGCGGATATCCCATTTTGTGCGAGTGGGAGATGTTGGATTTATTAAATGGTACGCCCGTTATGGGAAATCTGAATCCAAAAACCTGATCCGTTATAAAGAGGTGCAGACCCTTTATGAAGAGGTGCAGACCCTTCATGAAGAGGTGTGTTAGTATTATATATACTACATCCTGTCCCTATGTCTCTCTAACAGATATTATAACAGAATAGTGACAGAAAAGAAAGAGAGAAAAACGCACCAAGAAACTCTGTTAACACTTGAAGGTCTTAGGTCGTGGAAAACGCAGGGTTTCCGGCTTCGGCTTGTGATTCCTTGCAGAACCAGTGATACTGCTACGCTCGCAAGATCCGCTTCCGCAAGAATATTAACGGAGTAATTTGTAAGTTTTATCCGTAAATTAACATTATCTCCAAAACAGTTCATTTAATCTAAATACGTTTTATAAAATTAAATTTGTATTCAGATTTATCAAATTTACAAAAGAAATTTGTAAATCAAAACTGAAAAATTTCTATATATAAAAATTAATTAATTTTGCAAATCTAATTTAGTTTCGAATAAAATAAGAAATTTGTCAAATCAAACCAAAACAGTGACAAATTTGGCGATTCTGAAACTAAGAATTAAAAAAAAATCCGTATTATGTATTATAAATACCAGAATACGTGAAATTAGTTTTCAAATATTATTCTAATGTATAAACAGATTTTACTGAAAATTTAAAACCAGAATACATGCTATAAAGGCTCTGATACCAATGTTAATTTACGGATAAAACTTACAAATTACTCCGTTAATATTCTTGCGGAAGCGGATCTTGCGAGCGTAGCAGTATCACTGGTTCTGCAAGGAATCACAAGCCGAAGCCGGAAACCCTGCGTTTTCCACGACCTAAGACCTTCAAGTGTTAACAGAGTTTCTTGGTGCGTTTTTCTCTCTTTCTTTTCTGTCACTATTATGTTATATTATCTGTTAGAGAGACATAGGGACAGGATGTAGTATATATAATACTAACACACCTCTTCATAAAGGGTCTGCACCTCTTCATAAAGGGTCTGCACCTCTTCATAACGGGTCGGGTTTTTGGATTCAGATTTCCCATAACGGGCGTACCATTTAATAAATCCAACAGTTTTGTTGCCGAAACAACGACTAATTAATTCGTCCAAAATTTGATTCACAGAAAAAAAAAAACTTTCGTTTAAAATTGATTTAGCAATGCAACCAATACTTGAATCGTCTAAATTGGAGATTGTTTGAATACAAAGGCAAGAATAACGAGAACAACGTTAATCTGAAGCTTGCGTTAATCTATCTTTTGAACAGAGTAGTAAGAAAAACACTAACTTTTCAGCACTATTTTTTTGTGATCCAATCAGAAAATAAAAGAAAAAAATAATATGCTAACACAGAATAACGCTATTCTCCTGTGATCCAAAAAAAAAAGTAACTAACAGCTACTTTTTTTCTTAAATAGAAAAAAAATAAAAAATAAACGAGACAGAGAACGGAGTAGGTTTTAGGTTCAACGAGCATGATGACCGTCCGATCTAGTTTGTGTGCACGGAAATAGAAACAGATGTGCACGAATTTAAAGTGTTCTGCACGAATCTTAAAGCAAATCGACGGTGATTAAACCCATCAAACTAAAGTAGGTCCGATGCCCATAGGACCTACTCTCAAGTGGGCCAACAGAAGTACAGAACCTATCATGTGCATTTGACGAGGTTTCTTTGTGGGATTATTGCGGCAATAGTAAACGAACATATATCTGGTATTCTGGTGTTAGATTAACTAACCCGTTTTTGGTGAAATAATGACTCGCTACACTAGGTTGTAATAATTTAGTTGCCAGAATTTCAATGGAGAAAATGGCTCAATCTGGGCCGCTATTTTTAAGAGCTATGCGCAAATCTTATAGGTGGTAAATGGGTATAGACTATACATGCAACTTGATCTATGGCGCTTCCCTGATTCCTCACCAATCCATCGGAGGGTAACAGACTAACAGGGTCCGGATCCCCTATAGGAACTCAAAATTTGAGTTTAGATTCAGACTGTTCGATCAGAATTCGGATCAATTTGATTTGAGATAGAATGCGGTCCTATTTGCTGACTCCATTGGACCGGATGGGTGTTCTGTTGTATTGATTGAGTCTAATTTGCCCGCCCATTTCTTATTTCTACATCCGCCTCTGAACTGTACGATCAGAATTCGAACCAATTTGACTCGATGTAGAATCCAGACCTATTTGTTGACCCCATTAGAACAGGTGGGTTGTCCGTCGTATTAACTGAGCCATGGAGTCTTTTGTCATCTATAAGTCCGAACAAGAATTACTTCTTTGAGATAAAATGAGAGCAAATCTAATTTTAAATATTCGCAAAAAAATATTTCAACTGAATTTTAAACCTACAGTCTTAAATAAAAGTTACTTACATCTGTTGACAAATAATTGACACATACGCATACATTTATTGAACTTTCTTTTTATTATTTTTTATTTCTTTACATTATTTACTGATCAAATCTGTATTATATATGGATAAATACAAATTTAAAATCCAACTTTCTACATTATTTTTTTTAGATTTGATTACATTATTTATTTACATTTTTAAAAGAGGATATTTTCCAACTTTCTAAAAATTACAAAATTATAAATTATAAATATATTGAATATTATACTACATACATTTAGGAGTATTATGGCTATTTCACATTCAAAATTGATCTTTTATAGTGAATTAACTACTGAAAAGTTCATTGTCATATATTGTATAGTTTATTAAGATAATTATTAAATTTAAAGTTTCCAAAATCTATTTATAACTAATGAAAAATTTCGGAGCCCCATAACATTATACTATGTTAATTTATCAAACCATACATGGTTACTTGGTTAGGCACTGCCGTCTCCAAGTGTGTGCTCGCAGCAAATCAAAAGTCTCAAACAGTGGCAACCGAGTCAGGATTACAATTAAAATATTATGTGGCAGTTTCAAATTGCCAAATTGCACAGCGGCTAACATCTAGAATGAAAAATGCCTCTTATTCTTATTCATAGTGACAAATGAATAATTTGAGTTCGGTTCGGCGGGGTCAAAAGTTCGTGATTTAGGAATAATTCGGGTATAATTCGGGAATGATTCGGTTCCACAAGGGAGTAAAAAAAAAAAACCCAAAAAAAAGTTATATGTACTTATCTTAATTTTTAATTTTCCAACTTTTTTAATAAAATTTGGGGAAAAACAAATTGAGAAGTGCCTAGAAATTTGGAGTATACATATAATATTATTTTTTTTCTTTGGCATTCAAAATCTTCTGTAGAATTAGTTGATTAAAGAATTGATTAAAATCAAGATGGTCACCCACGTGGTGGTTCCTGCCACGCTTATGCCTTTCAAAATTCAAAAGGAAGCACTGTGTCTCAGCCTCACCCACGTGGTGGGTCCTGCCACGCGAATTTCACCCACAGATCCATGGACTACGGAGCTACGAATTTTTCGAATAAAACGCGAATAATTCGTAAAAAACGTTTTATTCGCGTTTTATTCGCGAATAAATCGGTAAAAATTCGGTCAACCGTTTTATTCGCTGTTCGGTTCGGAAACCTCCCAAAAACGTTTTATTCGCGAATAAAATGCGAATCATGGTACTATGCTCTTATTTTGAAGCGACCATTTATACAGCTTCGAAATTTACGGGAATACTCATGTCAGATATCGGCCACACCATATGTCATAATTCTATACCTGCCTCACCAAATCCTGATTCTTCTTGTTAATCTCCTATAGGCGAGTCTTCACTCTTTCCGGCTTTGAAACAAATTGAAACGGAATGAAGAGTACCGCAAGCATGTTAATTCCATTTCATGTTCTTTCTTATTTACTTATAATATTAAATACAATATAAAACTCTTTATTTGACAAAGATAGTTTGGTTGGTACTTTATAGTATATCAGATTTTATACTATCAAGTTCAATTTTGAACTAGTGCGTATATTTTCTTGTTGGAATAGAGCTTATAATATTTTATTTAATGTTTTTTCTCCTTTTTCTATTATGTTTGAAGAACTCTCTTTCAACAGTTAAATTCTATAAAAATTATTTAATCCAATTAAAAAAAATCTCTCCTAAGTAAACTGTATAAACTAAGTGAAATTAATGTTTGATACAAAGAAACACAAAATTACTTAAAATTTGAATTCCAATCTCAACCTAATAAAATTGAACCATGAGCTATTACATATTAAATTGACCTAACAATAGACGCAACAAAACAGAAATATATGAATTCTAGCCTCTTTTTAACACTATACAACAAAAATTAAAAAAATTAAACAATAAACGAAATTCTAACTGAAATTTATGTAGGAACGGTACGGAATTTATCCGTTTGGTACCATGTCACATAGTGGCGATTTTTTCTGGACCATTTATTTTGTACTACCCATAAACCTCCTTTTTTGAAATTTAAAGGAAATTGAGGATAAGAGAACCATAGCTGATAGTCTCTCTTAACCAGATAAAGTGTCGGAAAGAAAGAAGCCACATGTAAGCTCCTGCTTCACCCACGCCTCCCCACTTCTCTCCTCCGGTGGGAGGTGTCCATCTCTCTCCCTCTCTCTCTCTCACTCACTCACACACACACACAAGCACGCACACAGACAACAATGGTGTATTTTCCATAGAATTCATGGGGAATTAGCTGCATGGTGCTTACCTTTTCTCAGTAATTAAAATCATTTATAGCTTGGGCCAATGTTGTTAAATTGGAAACTAGCTGCTTGAGAATTTTGTCTTTTTTTTTTTTTTTTGGGTTCATTGCTTTGTTTTAAAAAGAGTATGGTTTCTTCGCAAGTTGTCTTAGAAGTGGGGAAAAAAAAAATATGTGGCTCAGTCACTACATCTGATGCAATTTTTCCAGACAGAAATTGTACCAGTACCATGCAAACTACTCGGTATTGGTAAAATATCCTTAACCGGAACCAACTATGTTCTAATCATATATGTATCTTACCTTCATTACGAACATTATACATCAAGCGAGGCTGTTTTTAAGCTAAATCGAGTAGAAGCTTATGTAGGCAGGAAAATCCTCATGCCACAACGAAGTGTACAATTGGAATTGGATCCGAATATGAAGGATTCGAGTGAGCAACAACTTCAAGGAAAAAAGTTCAGTTGTACTAAGGTATAAGAATTATAGCAACAACTTGATTTAGGCACCCATGTCAGGATTTTAGCATTTTTTTAGAACCATGATTTTATTATCTCATTTCAACCATAAATGCTTGTATTATTTTATAGGATGAGGATTCATTGAACATATATTGGTGTTAGAACCTTGACAACAGTAAAAAATAACTTGTATCTTTTAATCCAACAAGAGTAAAAGGTAATATGTACTGTTTATATATCTACCATTCACCAAATGCCATGAAATTTGCAATTGTCCATATTTAACAGTTATTTGATGAAACATCCATGAGACCACGACCAATCTACAAGGAAAACAACATGCCTATAATTTTGTCAAGATTGTAAAAAATAAACCGTTCTCAATCAATCCCCGCTCTATTTTATATATGCATTCTCATGATATGTTTTTCCGTGTTTCTCCTGAACTGGGGTTTTGAGTTTGAGACAATCTAGCAATTAAACAAAATGAATGAAAAAAATTAGATTGCTGTAGCGACAATTTCATATTGTATCATACTTAAAGCTATAACGTTACTTTTTATAATTTCTTCTATGTATCAGGATGAAAAAAGGTACATCTACAAAGAAAATACAAAAGAGGAAACAATACAAAACTGTCTCATATGTACAGAAGATAACTGTTGCCACACGGTTCGCACCCGTACATCAGAAATGAAAGCTTTAATCTACCAAAATAAGCCTCATGAGGTGCACTTCATCTACAAAACCCTAATCGACGAGGGTCATATTCCTTCTTGTGTAACTTACACAACCCTTCTGAAGGCTCTAACAGAAGAGAGGCAGTTCGAGTCAATACCCAAGATCATGTCTCAGGTTGAAGCGACTGGGATCAAACCAGACTCAATCTATTATAATGCAGTTATTAATGCGTTTTGTGAGGCGGGAAAAATAAATGAGGCCATGGGTGTGTGTTGGAAGATGAAAGCAAGCGGTTGTAAGCAAAACACTAGTACTTTCAACACGCTTATTAAAGGATACGGCATTGCAGGTTAGACAGTTATTTGGTGATGTCAAGTGTCAGCTTTTGGTACAGTATCCTTTTGTTTAGTACATCTTGGAATCATTAGGTCATTCTGAAACAAATAGGCTTTGAGGGGGAAAAAATAAAATTGGATATGTACTATTTGGGAAAAGAGCCCAAAAAGATGGATAAATTTAGTTATGCATGTAGACCATCATAATTTTGAATATCCTAAATAGCTTTAGTTACTGCACAAACAATGAGTACCAATTGTCCGTGCCTTATTTGGCTATAACATTAAATATCAAGGCTTGACTAAGCCCTTGGCAATTCATATGATGAAGAAGCAAACCATCCAAGAGAACCTGAAAGGGAATTATTGTACATGTATGATACCACAAAATCGTAAGGTTCAGGTCAGGGTCAAACACACATTGGGGATCAATCATATAAAATATTCATGCTGAGTACGGGGGTCAATTTTACAGTACATATAGCATTTTGCTTTAAGCTATATAGACAATCATGTATAAGCACATAAATTTTTAAAATGAATGGGGGGTCAATTGACCCCCATTCACTCCATGTAAATCCGTCCTTGACTACATATTGACATGCAACTAACATGCAGGCAAGCCCGAGGAAGCGCAACAGGTATTTGACATGATGTCTTCTGACAAGGATCTGAGGCCAACAATAAGAACATTCAACATTCTTATTAAAGCATGGTGTGATGGCAAAAATATTGATAAAGCTTGGCATGCCCTAGAAAAAATGCAAGCCAATAATTTTTTGCCTGACATTATCACATACAACACAATAATAGGTGGCTATGCTAAGACTGGAGATACAGGTACAAGCTAGGATCACCGTACCAGTGGTTTGTTAAAACCGTTTTTAAATTTTAATATTCAGCAAAGCAAATGAATTTGTTACTGGGTCTACCACAAATTTGCAAGAAGCACCGAAAAAATTTCCAAAAAATTGAGCAGGAAAAAGCACAAAATTGCAAAAAACTGTGATAACCCAATGAGCTATAATACCTAATAGATATCTCCTTTTGTGCTGATAACCCAACTTGAACAGTATCAAAATATGTTTGGTAACAGTACCTACGGTTAAAAGTAGAAGATGCTAGCAGTTGAAGAAAACTTTGAAACCATTTGGCAGGTAAGGGAGAACAATTAATGCTTGAGATGCAAACTAGGTTAAAGCCAGACAAAAGAACTTGGGCTATAGTTATTAGCGGGTATTGCAGGGAAGGAAATATGAGGGATGCTTTTAGATGTGTACAAGAGATGAGCGATGCTGGTTCTTATCCAAATATAGTAGTCTTCAATACACTCATTAATGGGTTTCTAGATGCTCATGACATGGCGGGAGTTAACGAAGTAAGTAGTTGCTTTAGTACAAACCATTATACCAAGTATGTATGACAGTATGAGTGAGGCTATAATACTATGTATAGCGCGAATTGGTCCATACTATGGATCAATATCTTTGTTTTCAAAGTCCAAATAGTCAATCTGAACCATGATTTCCATATGAAAATGTACTTGTAGATCAAAATTTACATTTTTACAATTTTGTTTACTAGTTTTTAGATAGACAGAAATTTATTTAATCTAAAAATTCTAGACCATCCAGAAGTAGTGATTTTCTACCTATCTAAAAAAATTCTAAAAAGTATCAAATTTAGTCTGCAAGTACATTTTCATATGGAGATCATGTTGAACGGTTCATATCAACCTTTGAAATTTAAAAACAAAGATATTGATCATAGTACGGACCAATTTGCGCTATGCATAGTACCATAGCCTCACTCATCAAGTATTGTAAACATGCACAGTTTTAGTGATAAAATGTTGAATGATGTCTTTTGCATTAAATAGGTCCTCAAGTTGATGAGAAAATTCAGAGTGAAGCCTGACATAGTGACATACAGCCACCAAATAAATGCATGGAGTGAAATGGGCATGATAGACAAATGCACAGAGGTGTTTGAAAAAATGGTACAAGATGGTATAAAGCCAGATTACCAGGTATACAGTATTCTTGCAAAAGCCCATGCGCGTGCCCAAGATCCCAAAAAAGCAGAATCAATCTTGCAAGAAATGAAGGAAAATGGCATTAAACCTAATGTAGTGACTTACACCACTGTCATAAGTGGATACTGCAGTACAACAAATATGGATGATGCAATTAGGGTTTATATGAGGATGATTGAAGAAGGCATATCACCTAACATAAAGACATTTCATACACTTATATGGGGATATGGGGAGGCCAAACTCCCATTGAAGGCCGAGGAGCTTCTCCAAATTATGCAAGATCACAGGGTTATCCCTAGAAAAGAAACATATGATCTTGTTGCCAGTGCATGGAAGGGTGTAGGTTTGCAAGACGAAGCCAATAGAGTTTTAGAATCTCTGAATGGTAGTACTAGAGTAAGCGTTGAAGAAAAAATCATGGATCGGAGTGAAGGGGAGGGCTTGGAGGGGATGAATGGACGAAGTTCAGTTTCAAAAAATTCAACTTTAGTCAAGGTACAAAATTCAATTAGTGTGAATAGTTTAGATATGGATGGCAGGTTCTTTGGTGTTCGGCTCAAGTGCTCCGTATTTTGCATGAAAAGATGGCAGACGGGACCCCTGTCATATAGGCGGGTCATAAGAACCTCATGCAAAATAATTTTTGCAAATTGAGCCTAGTCTGATTATACTGGGAAATCCAGAGCTATTTTATGGGTTGAGTATTTTTTTGTGGAGAAAATGATTACTTGTCAAGGATCTATTCTTTGTTACTAGTCAGGTTTCTGTTTTATGTTTTCCATGACCTAATTTATAGGCCAATTTTCTTTTCCTTGAACCACAATTTTGATTCATCATATACAAGTTCATGACCTCCCTTACTATTTTTTTGTGTGTAATCCTGATTCATTGCTTAACAATATGATACCTTTTTTTGTGGTTTTTACAGTGTTCTAGCAGCCACAAGGTTTTAATAATATAACATACATACTTTTTTTAAGAATGAGAAGGGCCTCTACAAAAGGTTTTGGTACTGCAAGTTGCCGCTTTTTTATTTTCTCTCGTGTTGAGACAAAACTTAGGAAGTCCAAATGTTAAGTTCAATCTGTTAAAAGGCTGGAAATATTCAGTTTGCTTCCTATGTTTTGCTTCAGGAATAAATCCAACACATAACCATAGTAGTTTTCGAAGTGATGAAGTGTGTTGTTGTTTCTGCCTCTTGATCTCTCATACAAAATAAATCTCAAAACATTATTGTATTTTACATGGCAGTTACGCTCATGACTAGCATCAATATCACCTGTTTTTATTCACTGTTTGGACTACAGGCTTTTCTTACTAATACAAAATCGAGTATGAACAGAGCTTACATGTGCCACCAGAACCCTCCTCTCTTTAACGAGTTGTTTTGTATCCATATAAATGTACTCAAAACAACTGAAATGTTATTTATTTTTTTCTTCAGATAACTTAATGGGGCCTGATGCCTTTAAAGTGGTCCAGCAAAAGAACTTGTGGGATATATGAACAGAGAATGTACATTGATTTGATACATGTAAACAATTACAAGAATTACAAAAACTAAAACATAAATACCAACCTGACAATACAGCCCTACCACACCTTCACTGTATATCAATTGAATTGCAGATCATTGTTGGTGCTTCTAACAAATGCATTTAAAAACAAAAAAAGACCAATTTCAACAAAAGAATTAAATTTTCTTATCTTTATTTCCTCTTAAGGTCTTGGTATCATGGCCAGCTGATTGAGAAGGAATTCGGCCTATTAGAAGCACCAAAGCGGCGCCAATTAGAGCACCTGATAAATGTGCAATGTGATTGACTTGTAATGAGTAACCACTAACCAATGGAACTGCATATCCTGCTGAAGCGTGGGCCGCTTCCATCACCTATTGAGGAAAAATATCAAAATTTTAGTTTTGTACCTGTTCATTATAGCTTGATCTCACTAACTCTACTCTTTTCTAATTTTCTCTCTATATTGATGTGAGTTGCTTCGGGTGTTATAGGGTTTAGGGGTAGTGTTATAGGCTTTAGGTCCTAAGGCTTTTGATTCGGGGTCAAGGACGTAGCGGTTAGGACTTAGGCTCCTACGAGTTATAGTGTAGGCACAATATAGTTAGTATTATTATTAGTAGTATTACTATTATAATTGGTACCATTATTACTATTAGTATTACTACTATTGATATTATTATTATTGTTATTAGTATTATTATTTTATTATTACTATCTACTTTGGTTTTGTGACTCCGGTTGGGTTTCATCTCTAGCCTACCCCAACTTGTTTGGGACTAAAGGCTTGGTTGTTGTTGTTTTATTGATGTGAGTTGCTTAAATGACTGTAAAAAAACATGTTCCAATAAAACAAATTCATTTTAGATTTAGAATTGGTACCAACAATATCAATGGAATTACATTAGTAAAAAGAGGGTATTAAAGGACCTTGTCAATAACAAACTGGCCGAGAATAAGAACCTCTATTATCTTCCTCCAGTCCCATGACATCTGCAATCACAATCACAATCATATTAAGTTTATAAATTATCAGATTATTCGAAAATGTAGCCAATATTCCCACAAGTCCAGTATGCATTCAACATTCCACAAATTTGCAATTAAAAAGCACCTATCAATTGGCAAGAAAGGATATATTCAGTAAAGTATTGCCATTTTTTTCCCTCATTGTCTAAGCATTTTTTACCTGAGCTCAACATGGAGTGAAATCAAGTCAAAATTGAAGTACATGAACTTCTAAAATTGTAAGTTGGACGTATGTATTAAACACCAAGATGAATCATGAAAAATTTGGCTAATTTTTTGTTTGGCATGACATTGGTTTAAGAGTTATTTTATGTTTGCAAATAACCCAAACCATATTGAAAGTTAGATGAAAATACTGTAAACATTAATATAATTTGCCTAAAGAAAACATCTAATGAATCATGCCTCTGATAAAACACACAAACATCGTGCTACAATGTTGTTACAGAATTACCTTAACCAAAACACTAATTGCAAAAAGACCAAAAACAGCACCAGAGGCTCCAAGGGAAACAGCAGATCGGGGAAGAACCAACCATGAGACCAAATTTGCCCCAACACCCGTTAAAATGTAAGAAATCCACAATCCAAGGTTGCCTTCCTCCTCCTCCACAAGCTTCCCTGTTACGCAACAATATTAAAGTAAAGCTTTTGTACTAGAGTTTATTGGTCGTTGCATCACTGTCATGCCTGGAACCTCTGCTTTCTACTGTTCTTGTTTCTCCTTTTCTTTTCTTTTTGACAAAAAAAAAAATCTCCCGTATGATCAATGTATAGCACACAGCCCCACATTGTTGGACAATAAATTCAAAAAAGGTCACTACCATCAATATGCGCTCAATACCATTGCTAGACTAATACTACAATTTTTGAAGATGCCTAACTATAAGACAATGGAAATGTTAACAATTGTGTCACAAAAAAAATTAAGCAGTTGCTTAAAGATTGGAGCTCCCACATCTAATGTAATGAAGAGCATAGATCAGCATATCACAATATTCAAAATAATTTATAATATCCTTCGTATAATATATACAACTTCTGTACCAATTTGAAAAAAAGTATAGCCTCTTCTGCCATTAATACATAATACATGGGCTTTTTTTGCTAATTCTTTTTTTACTTTACCCATTTTGTTTGATTCATGACTACCTGTGGTTTATAACTAAGTTAAGGTCAAATTACCACAAGAAATGGGAAAAAGACCAAGTACTGATAGAAACACAAAAAAGTCGGGTAACAGAAAAGAACTTACCAAAGATGTAGACAAAGAATAAATTACTTGAGAGATGTTGCCTGCAGAAGCATTATAACTTCAGTAAATACTAGGGAAATTTTGATGGGAATTTTTTTTCCAAACTTAGTAGTACTGCTACAAAGACCCTACAGATATAGATGGCTGGTACATTTCTTAATCCCTTTTGGCAAAAACTTCAATCAATTCCAAACAAAGATTAGGAGATGGTGTATAAATCTTGATTATTAAAGAAATGTGTACCAATTGGCATGACAGAAGGTCGCAGTCACGAACTGGTACCAAGCAGGCCAATCATGGTACAGATACAGTGCCTTTATCTCTCTAATCTGTAAAATTTATAAATCAAACTGCTCTGGATCTTTATTAAGAGTCTGATGTATCTTTTCAATTAATTTGATTAGAAATGAAAGCGCATACCATAAGTAAGTGATCAGCGACATACAGACCAAGGTTGAGAAGAAGTATCCAAAATACACCATTGACTCTCCTGTCAGGCAGACTCTTATCTTCAAGCTCCAAGTGTGGTGTGAAATCTAATTTTTGTTTTGAAAAAAAAGAAAGAAAAAAGGAGAAAATTTGAAGTAATACAAACCCTTGCCAAGCAATAGATAAAAGAAATAATCTACATAATTTAGTTAAATACGGTAAATTTGCAATACTATTTAACATACAGACTTCAATTTTGGTTTCAGTACCAACAGACTAATTTGGATAATACACATTACAAATATCACCAAATGTAAATTAAAAAATAACTAGTAGATAAAGCATTTCATCAATTACTACTTCAAAACCATTTCTCCAATTCCCACCACATAAGACAAGGACAAATTAGTGTGTAAACTATGAGCTACCCAATTCTCATGTTATAATGAGCTAACACCAACGATTACAAATTAAAAAGAGAAAGAGAAATATAAAACCATACCTGATCCCCTGGCGTTGCAAATGAAGTGCGGAGAACGAAACACAAGCGAAGGCGACTTATCCAATCTCCGGCGAAACTTGGGAAGAGTGCGGGCGACGGGATTGCGCCACATGTCCAGGGCCGAGACGGGAGAGGCGAGGGTGGGGCCCACATGTAAGTGTCTCCTCGTCGGGGGATTGTGCTGCCGGAGTGACAGGAGATGAAGAAGCTGTGCCATTTGCCTCTTTTATTTTATTTTTTTCTTTTGAATTTTATAAGCGGTCTATAACAGTGGGGTTTTATGTAAAGAGAGAAGTGTTGGGGCCCACATGGCATAAGTACTAAGCTTGCTGTGGAGGAGAGGAAGATGCTTGACGTGTAGTGGGTTGCCCCAAGCCCAAGACTGCCCAACTGCCCAAGGCATCCGCTTTGAGATTATAGGGTTTCGCTTTGAGATCCGTGTCAAGTTAAAACGGACGATGCAAATCTCATTCTGCCCGGCAGGGTACCGCGCTGATCTGAACCCATCCAATAAGGAGCTGATTTCACATCCATACATCCGTTTCTTAAAAATATCTCCGTATGTCCAATCGAACGGTTTATATATTCTGTTGAAAATTAATTACAAAAATATATATTATTGGATATGCAAATCTTAGAGACACTTAGCAAATCCAATACAACTTTTACCAAATACATCCCTCTTCCCTATTTTCCAATACTTGCCAAAAATAAGAAAAAAAAAAAGGTTGTCAGATATACAAAATCTCCAACGGCTCTTTACTTTACTAAATTTCTCTAACGGCTCTTTGAGCCTTGCATCTTATAAATAGACCTTAGAAGCATTGTAAAAGTATGATCAATCAATGAAAGATTTCTTCTTTAAAGTTTATCTCATATTGTATCTCAAATTCTGACATATATATTCTCATGTTCAATCTGAATCGTTAAAATGCTCCTAGTATAGAGAGGAAGAGCTTCCATCTGCTCTCGACATTGCAATTTTTTCTCAAAATTTTAATTTGTGACAACTAGCCTCCAATTGTTAATCTTACTTAACACCAACTATTAATCTCTTCTAAGTAATTAATTTTGAATGTGAAATGAATATAATACTCCCGATAAACTTCGTAGTTTTTCAGGTAATATATAATTGCTAACTTCGTAATATTTTCTATTTTTATGTATAAATATATATATGAATATTGAAATTTATGTTGGATAAAACAAATTTCTGTTGGAAACTATAATTGTTGATGTGAAATTGGGTGTCTTAATCTACCTTTTATGAATGCTATTGTGAGTTGTTAGGGGAAAAATTACCATGTATGCATCAAGTTTATATATATAGTTATGTTATGACAAAACTGCCCCTGCATAAATTGTTTTAATAGAGAACTGGCGTAACATCGTACTTGCCACCCAAAGCATACATAGTATTTTCTGTATTTTCTGTTAACAGCCATAGAGAACTTGCTTAAAAGCACAACATCAAAACAGACCAAAGATCGATGATCCAGTTACATGATTAAAAACGAACAGAAAGTTTTGCTCCAGTTCATACATTGTTAACAAACAACACAACATAACATATATTAATACTCTCCAAGTGGCAACATCAACAGTATAACAAGTTGTGAATCACAGTAATAAATGGAAAGGAAAACTCAAATTCATGAATTAAAAGATGAGAATCAATAATTGAGAAACATTTCAGTTATTATAATCTTTGGCAAAGACTTGTTGGAAATGATATCGCAAGAATCGAATTATGTGGCATTGACTTGGGGAACACAGCGGCAGATGCTCAATTGGCTCTGCTCTCTCACAACTTTTCTTCACGATCAGTTGCACACTTTTTGATGCAATTGATTCTTGACGCTTACCACAGGTCATTTGTCTCTCTACAGTCTACACCCTTCCCTTTTTGCATTATCAATATCAACAACTTTAGATCCTTGTCTATTTCATCTTCCTCAAAAGTTGTCATTTTCCCCATTTAGCCCCTCAATGAATGTTGTGCCTAGAAGAAACTCCGTTAGAAAATTGTATCTATTTGCATTAAATCCTCTACAAACCACCCTTCTTCTATATATGTTGTATGCGCATCTCCTTCTCCAGGCGACCAGGGGCCCTTTTTTTAAAACATTTTTTTGAAAGCTCAGCTCAGCTCGCTAGCATGTCTATGTCTATGGACACTTGTAGATGAACAGCAGTACCTCTTAAAAGGGTCTCACTCAGTGAGATTTTGAGCAAATCCTTTTTTACCTGCAGATGCTTCTGGTACCTAGATATCTAGGTCATGCTATCCTGAGTAGTCGAAAATATGCTCTTCCTATCCTCACTTACCTGGGTTCTCTTCAACAATTTTTTGAAAGCTCAGCTCAGCTCTCTAGCATGTCCTCTGTCTATGGACACTTGTAGATGAACAGCAGGTACCATCTTAAAAGGGTCTCACTCGGTGAGATTTTGAGCAATCCTTTTTGACCAGCAGATGCTTCTGGTACCTAGATATCTAGGTCAATGCTATCCTAGTAGTCGCAAAATATGCTCTTCCTATCCTTACTTACCTGGGTTTCTCTTCAACATTTTTTGAAAGCTCAGCTCAGATCTCTAGCATGTCTATGTCTATGGACACTTGTAGATGAACAGCAGGTACCTCTTAAAAGGGTCTCACTCTGTGAGATTTTGAGCAATCCTTTTTGACCTGCAGATTCTTCTGGTACCTAATATCGAGGTCAATGCTATCCTGAGTAGTCGAAAATATGCTCTTCCTATCCTTACTTACCTGGGTTTCCTCTTCAACATTTTTTGAAAGCTCAGCTCAGATCTCTAGCATGTCTATGTCTATGGACACTTGTAGATGAACAGCAGGTACCTCTTAAAAGGGTCGCACTCTGTGAGATTTTTGAGCAATCCTTTTGACCTGCAGATGCTTCTGTACCTAGATATCTAGGTCAATGCTATCCTGAGTAGTCGAAAATATGCTCTTCCTATCCTTACTTACCTGGGTTTCTCTTCACAAAGTCCTCATTGACAGCTAAGCTAGCTAATCAATCAGTCTTAATCATATTATATTGATTAGGAAATATCTTCTCTTCTAACTACTCATACTCATATACATACTCATACTCAATACTCAGGTCGCGTGCATGGACGAGCTGGTTTCCATTAGTGATAGAAATTGAAGCTTAAATACTAAAATAAAACATAAAAAAGACAAAGAGATTCAAACTTCTATTCGCACTGCTAGTCTACCCACCCCTCCCCTCCCGTCCCCTCCCTCTGCCCTCTCTCCTCCACCCCAGCTTGTCTTAGCTTTTTTTTCAATAGCTTTGGCAGGACTGAACCATCTTTGGTCCTGGAAATTCTCAATCAGCACACTTTCCTCCTCCTGAAACAATAAAAATAGACCTAGTCATTAATGATAGATGACCAATTTAATTTATGTTAGCACACAAGAAGAACACACAATTAAGAAATGGTTGGTTCAACAGATATAAATAAAGACAAAAGCACTTAACTCTGAAAAAATCAGGATCTTCTGCCAACAAGGCATCGGCAAACAGCTGAAGCTCCTCAATAGCAGTTGAATTTGTACCCCCCACCGCTTCCAGGAATATATTTTCTTTTTCTTTTCTTCAACTAGAGTTAAATATTAAGACAAGGGAAGGGAAGTGAACACAGCAATTAAACGAGTATAGAAGAAATAAAATATTAATGGAGATCTCAATTAAAGGCATCATAGAAAATTGAATGTAGATAAAACAACAATTAAACGAGTATAGAAGAATGAATGAATATTAATGGTAGGTAGGTACTTTAGGGATCAAAATTAAGCACTAACTAACCGTGCAGGATATCCCATTGCTATCACTTACTCCACCTGATGTCTCTGTCGCTCCTTCAGGTATATTAATTGGAGAGGTTTTGCTACCACTTCCTGGATCTGAATCTGGAGGTATATTTTCCTTGTCTGGAGGATTATCTGCAGAATATAATAAAATCACCCGAAGTCGATGGCTTGACAAGTAGGAGATAAATTAAGAGAATGATTTCAAGTATAGAAATAAAAAGGAGGACAATTAATTAATACCTTGTAAAGCGGTGGTATCAATCTCCAGCTCTGTACCCTTGGTGTGAAGAGCATTTCCCCTCTTATCTTGTAAGGGAGAGGGTGAGAACAGCATCCCTTGCCTTCGCTTCGAGTTAAAGCTCTTAGTCTTAGCAGCACTCTTCAACAACTCCTCAGGGCTACTCTTTTTTTCACTACTTGCGCTCTGCATGCACCAGACTTGACTACTGTCAGGAGAGTACAAATCGGACGATGCGATCCATTGCCTTATTCCAAGTGGGCTGTACTCCTCCTGTAGTACATCTCCAGAATTGAC
>SWLB01000038.1:0-60000 GCA_011114355.1 Carex littledalei | reverse complement strand
CATTACAAATCTATTTCTACTTCCACAACGCAAATATCACGCTTTTTTACTTCTGTTCGTGAGGGAGGGGAGTATATATGGGATCCGTATCCTCCCAGGTACCTGACTCAACACAATTGAAACAGACGGTCCAGATTTACTCTCAGCCGGTTCTTGCTCGGGATGGCGCAGGGAGCATTATTATTTATGCTTTGAGATTTCGTGCCAAGTTAAAAAGAATAATTTTGGGCCGTCCGATTCAATTGTACTCAGTGCGGTAACCTGAGGGGATGTATATGGGCCAGGAAAAGAAATGGGCTGACAATCAATATGCATTGGAAAAGATGCCATTGAAATTTATTCCATCCAAAGACAAAATATTCTATGGTATTTTCCAAGTAAATTTATGTAGGCGGTGACTCGCAGGAAGTATATACGGCCACAAACAGAAATGGGCCCACAATCCATGTGTGTTAATAAAGATCCCATTCTCTGGGTAAGTTCTTTCTGTCAAATGTCAATGTTGTGCACTTTGTACAAATTTGTCCAGTCTAAAGTATGGCAATTTTGATTTTACACAAATTTTGTTTCCAAAGTGCTTTTAATTAGGCCTAGGAAGATACAATTATTCGCATCCTCCCCGTTAACTCGAATTTTGAGTTAAGATCTGAACCGTCTGATTAAGATCTGCACTAATATTAAAGGGCCCCGTACATTATAAGCGCGGGCTGGATTGGATTCGAAGTAAAATTTCAATATGAACTTTTTTTTCGAAAATGGCTAATTCGTTAAGTTAATAGGACAAGGAAAATCCATTAATAGAAGAGAAAATCCATTAGTAAAATCAATTCAATAAATGAATTTTCACAAGTTTTACAAAGAACTTTACTTTATTATTATCTTATTTTTCACTCAATAACATATGAAAAAAACTCGCATAAGAAATTGTAGAAACGATCTCCACGGTGTCGTCAAAAATTTGTTAACAGATGTCGTATTTTTTTTAACTGGTGTCGTATTTGTTGTAGTAGCGATTCGTGTCCATAATCGAAATACCCATATAGGAGAAAGACAAAATATCTATTTGACGGAGTTTCTTCCTATTAATAATGAGGATCTTACATATCAAAAATTCCTCAATGGTCAAAAAAAACCTTTTTTTTGACTATTTATGCAAGGGTATCTTACATAAATTAACTCAAACGGCACGTTAATGCAGAGAATACAGATTCGGAAGATACAACGCTAGCTAGCTATTGTTAACTTAATTGCCTTGTTACCATTACCTATTTCATGTTGTTGTTTTCAACTTTGAGCTTAATTACCGTTTTAGGGGGAAGATATTATATAAGTGGGATAAATTCTACGGTGAATAATGAGATCTAATGAGCATATAAATGTGTGACAACTGTAAAAGGCAAAAACTGTTCTGATCTAACATATAATCATTATGATGATAATTTAATTAAGGTTAAATAAATGTCAATTTTAATGAAGTAATGTTGAATAATTAATTACTAAAATGAGAATACTAATCTAAATCAAAAGTGTAATATAATTAAGAAAGCTAGTATTTAAACATTTAAAACTGAAATTATATAAATAAAAAATGATGAGTTGATGTCTCGGCCGTTAACTCACGCTAAGTCGTTGCGGGTTAGTCACGTCCGTCCATTTAAGGGGGACCTCACACTTGGAACCAGTGTCGTAAATAACGGTATGCGTTCGTCGGACGGACGGAGTACCATCAAACAATCAATTGGTATGCGTCTGGTTAATCGGAATTTTGCGGATAATTATGCGTTTTCATTAAGTTATATGCATATACTTGCAATTATTAAAAGAGGAGGGATCTAATTACACAATTTTATGGTGACACATCTTGACACCATATGTTTATAAGTCATTTTTACAAATTTCAAAGTCCAAACAATTGATCTGAACCGTTCAACATGATCTCCATATTAAAATATACTTGGAGACCAAATTTTACATTTTTGGAATTTTTTTACTATTTATTAAAATGTGTACAAAATTGTTATTTTCAGACAATTTTGGACCATTGAAAAATAACGATTTTCAAAAATTCTAAATAAATAGTAGTGTTCTAAATAGCGCGCTATAGCGTTTTTGGACCCTAAACGCTAAGCTATGGCATGAAAATACGCTAATTGCGCTACGGCCGCTATAGCGGTAATAGCGGTCCGCTATAGCGCATAGCGTGTAGCGCGCTATTTGCACGCTATGCATATTGGGTTTTTTTAGACAATTTATATGGGCTTAAATAAAGATCCATAAAATTTATTTTGTATAGTAAAAAAAAATATAATGAATCATGATGCTTAAGATATTTTGTATAGAAAAATATCGATAGTTTTATGATATTATTATGGATATTTTGAACCATGGACTTTTGTACTAGTTCAATATGAATATTATAATTTCTTAATTAATTTGGTGTTATTTATTGTTCTATGAAACTTTAGATAATGTTAATATATAGTACAAATATATAATATAATTTTTGTAAAAAAAAAAAAACGCTATTTGAAATAGCTTCCGCTATAGCTACGCTATTCGCTATAACTTTTTTTGTAGCCTTCCCGCTATAACGCTATAAACGCTATTTAAAACATTGATAAATAGTAAACCATTTTAAAAAATATATATAAAATTTGGTCTCCAAGAACATTTTAATATGGAGATCATGTTGAATGGTCCAGATCGACAGTTTGAATTTTCAAATCGCAAAAATAACTTATAAACATATGGTGTTAAGATGTGTCAAATTAAAATGGTGTAATTGGATCCCTCCTCTTATTAAAATTTATTAATTTAATTCATCAAACTTATCAAATAAACTTATTTTTAACTTAGTTTTATTGTTAATTATTAAATTTTTATGAAATTGTCATATACAAAAACTGGTGCCATGAATCAGGTGCAGAAAGCAACAATGATCATCATGCAATTCATTGTGTGGAGGGAAAGGTGCGCAAGATGTTTCACTGATTCATGCAAAGGTATTCAAGATCTTATGAAAGAGGTAGTTTGGCAACTAAAATACTACGAGCACAGGGGGCAGTTGGCAACACAAGGAGAAGTAAATTAAGCAGAGAAGACAAGGAACGTGGCATCAGGGGCCTTTTTGATTTTTTAGAACATTTTTAAACTTCCAATTGTTAAACAGCATTTTACTGGTTTTTCTTTTTACTGGTTTTTTCCGGTCTTTTTTATTAGAGCTAGGCTGATTACTTCTTTTGCTATTTCAAAGCTCAACTGTTTTGAGCATTTTCTCTTATTTATTTTTAATCATTCATTTTCTTTTATTTTGTAAGTTACATTTCCTGTGTAATAAACTTTCAATCAATTAAATACGGGCTAGACCCATATTTCTACTAAAAAAAAAGAAAAGGTTCCAAGGCATACCAGGCTGAAAATAAATCTGCTGCGATTCCGAGGTAGATCGCAGGGTCCTGCGATCCCATCTCAACTGTTGGTCTTTATCGAGATGCGTGTGTGAAAATTTACTTTTTAAGAACGTTTCCGAGATCCGCGCTCGAGAAAATTTGAACCGTTGATCTCGGGATCGCAGGACCCTGCGATCGGCCTCGGAATCGCAGCAGATTCGGACTCTACCAGGCTCTGTCATTCTCTTCATAAAGCTTGAGAAACCTGATGCACTCCAATGCTACCCTTTTAGCACCCACACTGCAAAATAAAAATAAAAATAAAAATAAAAACTGAAAACTTCTTTCATTTGACCAACATAATTGGACAACAATTAACTCCAACTCTAAGAAGTATACATATCCTATATTGGGAAGAACACTCTTCAAATTTATTGTTGAAAGAAGATGATGTTATAACAAGACTGCCAATGTGACAGAAGAAATTCAATACAAGCTGTTTAATTATAAAGAATGGTCTTACTTATTGGGTACTTATTCAGGATGCTCTAATTAAGTTATGCTCTAACTATGTTTATTTTGTGCATATTTTTCCCCAAATTTATACACGACCGGTCATAAAATCAAATGTCGATAGAGGTTGGAGAAGTTATACCGAAATTTTTATTAATAGAAAAATAAATAAAAAAATATCGATAATGAGGAAGGGATTCGGAAAAATTCGACATATAAGAAAAACGTGATTATCTGTAACGTCCAGAGGACGTTATAGATCAAAACGTCTAGGCAAAATCACATTAACCACTAATTAGCGGTTTATGCTGGCCATTTTGGTCTACCACGTCCAGATATTTTGGAAAAAAAAACAATTGTGGACGTTGATTTGTACAACGTCCAGACATGATTGTCCCCGATGCAACCCGTTACATCGTTTTTCAATTGTTTTTGCTTTCTTTATGAAAGAATTGCACACTGTAAATTTAAGTGAAACCGAAGACCTTTTTCTTTGATCACCCAATTTAAGTGAAAAGTAGTAGAATCACACTCTAAACTTGGTCAGAAACACAAAATTTCTTGTAATATTGTATTGTTTGAAGGGTTCAATCTACCGAGATATTGACCGTTTCTAGACCCTTCCATTGGTAATAAAGCAATTGTTTCATATGTCTCACGTTTTACAAACCAACGTCTAGAATTTTTTTTTTTCAAAATGTCTGAACGTGGTAGACCAAAACGACCAGCATAAACTGCTAATTAGTGGTTAATGTGATTTCACTAATATGGACGTTTTGATCTATAACGTCATCTGGACGTTACAGACAATCATGTTTTCCTTATATGTCGAATTTTCTCCGAATCCCTTCCCCATTGTCGATATTTATTTATTTATTTGCCTATTAATAAAAATTTCGGAAAGTAATAATGGTAATGAAATATTTCATCAATTTCCTTACATGATGCTTTCCTAGACCATCCATGTTGAATGAAGATGTCACAAATTTCTTCTCTCACTACTCTTGATGATGTCATTTTAAAAACAAACCTAAAAAGGAAACAAGATGAACAAAATTTCCATTTATTATAATTTCAAAATTGAGATTTTAGGAAAATAGTGGAATTACCCAGGAAAGGATGAGGTGAGGATTAATTCGCAAAACCTGACAAAAGGGGTCACATTATTGAATAAATTGAAATTATTAGATAGAGTTGGGCTACGGTACTTCGCGAAGTAAAACAAGTGTTTTACTTCACGTCTATATCTTCAATTTGAAACTTTAAAACGTCGATCTGAACCGTTCAAGTTGATCTCCATATTAAATTGTGCTTGGAGACCAAATTTTACATTTTTTGGAAATTGTTTACTATTTTTTTTAGAATTTTTGAAAATAGCTGTTTTTCAAAAAATCCTGGACCATCAAAAACAACAATTTTCAAAAATTCTAAAGAAATAGTAAAAAATTTCCAAAAAATGTAAAATTTGGTCTCCAAGCACAATTTAATATGGAGATCAATTTGAACGGTTCGGATTGACATTTTAAACTTTGAAATCGCAAAATATGAGTGTGAAGTAAAACACTCGCTTTACTTCGCGAAGCACCGTAGCCCAACTCTTATTATATAATCACGAAAATATATTATAAGTAATAACCTGAACTTGATTAAATGCGCAAATATCGATTGCGCGATTAACACGGTAAAAAATTAAAACTAGGTTACGCCTAAAATGATATTACTGGATTCAGAATTCTCATGAAATATTTTGGAAGAAAATTCTAAAGCAAGTAATATAGTCCTATATTTAGATTTAATTTTAGCTGGATGGGATGAACTAAATGTAAATTAAATAAAAAGAGATGCAAGCTTAATTATAATTGATAGAGCATGGAAGGAATTTTTTTTTTTTTTTAAGAAAATGTAGAATTGTTAATTGCATTCGATGCATGCCACTTTATACAAAATTATCAAATTGTCCTACAAAATAATATTCAAACAATTTTAAATTCAGTTATAAAGCATCAAAAGTCTGCCGTAATTCTCAGCAAAATTCACAATTTGATAATTACTTGTATAAACCAAATAAAAGTATTTATATACAAACTAATTAATAATTTGAAAATAAGCTCAAACCTTTGTGTATAACCACCTTGAGAGAGGACGAATACTTCGGCGCAATTGAAATTTAGACCTTTATGTTTTTTTTTTCAACTAAAATTCTCTGAATTTCACAAGTTTAAATAGTAACTTAGCACATGAGATGCATTGAATGTGTGTACTATAGTGTATCTTTTAAAATATAGAAAGGCGATGCATTGAATTTGTAATATAGTGTATCTCTTAAAAGAATAGTATGCAATGTATTTGATGCATCATGTTATGTATATTGAATTAGTTTTTGGAAGGAATTGAATGTGCTCAGATCAGTGTTGTAAATAACGGTATGCGGTTGTCGGACGGATAGAGTACCGTTAAGCGTTAATCGGTATGCGGATAATTAATCGGAATTATGCAAATGATTAATCGTTTTCATTAAAATTATATGTATATATTAATAATTTATTAAAAATGATTTATTTAATTAATCAAACTTATCAAATAAACGAGTAGAACTAGAATGTTCTTAAGCTCACCAAGCTTCTTTGTGAGCTTAACTCAAAAACCTACGTGGTTGATTTCAAACGACGAATCCAAATAGTTAAAACCGGTTTACTTCACGAGTAATGCGTTTACATGTCAAATTTATAAATTTTCGAATTACTTTAGTATAAATTAAAGCGGTAAAAAAATAATGAAAAATGAACGCATTAAAATTAACTTGTAAACTATCACTCATGAAGTAGATCGATTTTAACGGTTTGAATTTGTCATTTGAAACCAACCCGATAGGTTTTTGAGTTAAGCTCACAAAAGAGCTTGGTGAGCTTAAGAACACCCTAGTTCTACTCCAAAAAAAACTTAATTTAACTTAGTTCTATGAGTGAGGCTACGGTACTATGCATAGCACGGATTGGGTCAGTGGTACAGCTCAATATTTGAGTTTTCAAAATCCTAACGGTCGATCCAAACCGTTCAACATGATTATAAAATGAATATGTACTTGCAAATCAAATTTTACATTTTTTCAATTTTTTTTTACTATTTTTTTTAGATAGGTAGAAAATCACTGTTTTTGGATGGTCCAGAATTTTCAGCTCAAGTTCATTGGACTGAGTACGTGCGGTACCATAGAAGATCCAGACTCATAGATCAGACCTCTGTGCATCTCAGTGCCAGATACCAGTGACATGGATTCAACCGAGCAGCTTAATAAGCAGATTGTGTTTGTTCTCTAGTACCTACATACTTAGGCGGGTGCATTGCAAATTTACAATAAGCCTTATAGTTTTATACCACCATATATGTCATGATACCGCCTATTTGTAGTATATGGGATCCCAACACAATCTGAACAAATACAATAACCCAAGCATGGATCCAGAAATGGGGTCCCAACACAATCTGACTACCATGCAACATGGGACAACCGCGAGATCTGTATTTGGACCCAAACACCTGTACGGATTAATTTTGTGCCACTCATTTCTACCTTTTGGCGCTTACTCATGGCATCATATCACATTCATATATATTTCCACTTACACCATGTCGATCTCTTGTGTTTTTATTCAAATTTCAACTAAAGATACATATGAGAGAGAAACCAATCTCCGTCGAAAAATATGAACCACAACCTCAATATTTATATTTATCTCGGTTGGGAGAATACAACCAATAAAATACTTGTACGCGTGAAGATACTAAATACATACGCCATCAATCTTCTATAAGCATACCATCCCATAGTACCATACTAGCAGCAGGCAAATTATAAATTAAATACTTCTATAATATATCACAAATAGACTCCAAACCAATTAGTAATAATACTATCAAGTGAAGACTGCTAATTCTCACTAAATCCTCCTCCAATTGATTTTCTACTGCTGCTTATACCAAAATTGCATCTCTTGGAATTAGAGGGAAATACTTCTAGTTAGAACCCAGCAATCCAATCTTAATTTGTCAAGTACAGCTCACTTCTTAACCTGAAATTGAATGTCACACACAATGAGAAAATTTTCACCTAATTAATTAACATCACCAATTGTTGGAAAGAGATTAAATATATCCAAAGGAAAATTAAGAAAATTACCTGAGAGTAGAGAAAGGTGCCGAGGATAGCAATGCCCGCACCGAGCGCATTTATTGGTTGTACCGGTGTATGAAAGATTATTATAGATGATACAATGACTGAAATGCGCTTCATTGTGTTGCCGATGCTGAATGTAAGTGGCGATATCTCATCCAACGACATGTACGACACTTGATTGTATAAGTGGTAGAACACACTTTGTGCAGCAACCCACCTGTCAATAAAAATTCAAACAACATTGTCAGAATTTACCAGTTCAAACATCAGTTATAAAATATAGGTACCTACAAAGGAAAATCACTGCATGCTATGTTAAATTAATTACCAAACAAAGTTAGGACCAATCTGTGAAACGGCCTTCTGCCAACCAGCAGCCCACAGTTGCGGGCCCTCGACAGCGATGGCGAATGGGGTCAGAATCAAGAGAGACATAATGGAGAGGCATGCATAGTAGTTCATGCCGCTCACTGATTTCCCTTTCATTCCCTTTTTGGAGAAAATATTGCGGAATACAAATGCCAAGTTGGAAATCATCGCCCCCATAAATCCTGCGTATTTCGAAAGAGCAACAAGCTAGGTAAATTCTCTGAATTAATTAAAGAGTAAATGATGGTGACTTTTTACTATTTTTGGTAATATGAATCAGCACAAATTGTTAATAATATTTTTCTTTCACAATTAGGTGAAATTGGCACAATATATGTTTCATGTAACTTGACATCTAAATCGCACAACATCCATGGTTTGCCACATTTTATCATTGCAATTAAAAGACTTAATTTGACTAGAAAGTAGTATGATCGATGTTAACTCAAGCAAAGGAAAATTTGTTATATATATATATATAACAAAATAGACCTCTTGGTACCTACCTGTCATGTTAAAATTCAACTCTGTGGCAGCAGCCAGGCCACAGCCACCAATGATCGGCAAAAGAGAGAGGTACGTCGGTAAAGGAAAACTCTCGCCCAACAAAAAATGTGAGACGAACACACTGAAAGCTGGCTCGGCACTCTTAATTATATGAGTGAACGAGACGGCCACCTTGGACATGCTGACGGTTGCTGCCACATGCCCAATGGTGTGTGCAATGGCAACCTAAATTACATAGATATGATTAAATTCATGAAGTTCAGAATTATATCAGTTAATACATGAAAGGAAAAAAAAAGGAACAAAGAGAAAATTGATCTTACCGGAGCAAGAGCCTTCCAGAAATCCATGTCAGTCTTTGGGGCCTCCGCAATGCGGGTTGCCCATGAGACCAACATGATGAGGGACCCGGCTGCCAGAGAAAGAGTCGAAGTAAGCCAAGGATACGGAAATGCATTCAACACCTTCTTGTTGTATATGTTGAACACCACATTCAGAGCCCACCACGTCACGAAATAGATCGAGATCTTGATTCTCTGTTTCGTCTCGCTGTCGATCGGGACCACCAGGGGCATATCAGAGGGTCTGTCCTCGTACCCCCGGACCGCCGTGGATCGGAGGCGGTGGTACATCTGTTGGTAAAGGGGTTTTGCATTTAGAGGAGAGAATCTGGTCTGATTTGGGGAGGGTTTGAGAGAAAGATTTTGCGGTAAAGATCGGATCTTTTGCGGGTTTTGTGTTTTGGAGAAGAGAGGAGAGGATTGCTTGAGAGAGATGAGATTCATGGTGGTTTGTTTCTATTCTATTGAAAAGGAAAGAGATGAGACTATGACTCAGCGAGACAGAGAAAAGAGAAGAGAGAGCTTAATTTGGAAGGAGGAGTGTGCAGTGGCGAGAGAAGCGGTGGCGCCGTTAGGTTTTATAGCGGGAGAAAATCTCGTGTTTGATTTTGTACCGTCCTTCCTATTTTTGTATAAGAAGAGTATACAACTTGTATACACCGCTCAATTTAACGACTATTTACTATTGACCAAGGAGACCCGCGAAATTAAAACAACAGAAGTCAGTACAACTATAATTGATTAACACCTCATCTAGTCAATTAGTATTGTAAAACACTCGAGTAGAATAAACTATGATATATTACAGAGCTTGCTTTGTTGGAAATATCAGTCGGAAAGGCAAGAAGGGCAAGAGTACAACAGGAAAGAAATGCCAAGAAGAAGGCGCAACTTATAAGTTTATTATTAAGGGATCGACTAACAGTCCCCCCATTCAGTTCTCTAAACGTCTTTCTAACGGTCAAAGTACAACTGTCAGTTTCCCATTCAACTAACAGTAATTCACGCCAAAAATGGAAAGTATGAATACCTAAGATATCAAGTATTCATACCTAAGATATGAAGTATTAATTCACATACAAACTGGGGACCATTACTTTTCGGGGGCAGTAATTGTCAGACTGCATTGGGGACCACAATCAAAAAAGTCACGTGAATCACACCACCAGTCCCCCATTCATTGATAAAATTAATTCACATGCAAAATGGAAAGTATTCATACCTAAGATATCAAGTATTCATACCTAAGACCTCAAGTATTCATACCTAAGATATCAAGTATTTAAACAAAAACTGGACACAATACCTACCCATCTTTTACACGTTTTTCAAGGTGGTTTTTTTTTTCGCCGTTCAATCTAACCAATTTTTGGGACGATCTATGAGAAATTTTGCAAATCTAAAACCACGAACGTGTTCTACACAATTTTCTCATACAAAATGGAAAGTATTCATACCTAAGATATCAAATAGTTATATATAATTCATCAAGTATTCATACTTAAGATATCAAGTATTTAAAGAAAAAAACTGAACTCAAATATGGAAAGTATTCATACCTAATTTATCAAATATTCATATATAATTCATCAAGTATTCATACTTATGATATCAAGTATTTAAAGAAAAAAACTGGACTCATGTTTTACACGTTTTACACGTTTTTCAATGTGATTTAATGATTGACAAAGTTAGTTAGAATTGAGGGGACGTTTAGGGAACTGGAGTTGGGGGGACAACATCTTTACTCTATTATTAATATTATTGACGAAGAGCAAGAGTACAGCACGAAAGAAATGTCAAGAAGAATGAAAAATGCCGAAATTTTTATTAATTAAAAAAAAACTACAAATTATAGAGAACTTGAAAAATACCACGGATGCTAATTCAATCTGCAGTTCTTCTTGGAGCAGCAGATTGAATTAGAGGCCCAAACCCAAAAATGCACTCTAATATATTGATATTTAGGTTTTTGAAGGTCTCCAATTCAATCTGCCGCCCTCCAAAAATAGAGTTGCAGATTGAATTGGAGCTTTGATATTTTTTGAATTCTTTAATGTCAGTAGTGTATTGGTTTTTTTTAATGGTATTAATAAAAATTACGGTGAAAAATGACTACAAGTGAAAATGACATCGGAGGGACAACAATTTTGTTGCCAAGTTGATGTGTGTTTGACTGGTTGGTGCCGAGCGCTGTGCCTGTGTGTTAAACAGCATGCAGCTTGCCTCTTGGATTCTTTCTCAACAAAACAAAGAAGCGAGTCCGGACAAAACACAGAGAAGGCAGCTGGCAGCTACTCTACTCTACTCGCATTACAGCTAGAGTGGAAAAAACGTGTCGTGTCATGCTGTGCCGTGACTAACACGCTGTGACTTTGGTCTCGTGCCGTGCCGTGACCAAAATGTCAAGGGGTAGTCACGGCACGCAAATGGTCACGCCGTGCCTAAACGTGCCGTGATCATACGTGACTCGCGTGACCATTTAATCATAATTTAGGTTAGTTTATTCAAAATTCACCATTAAATCAATATCTAATTATCCTAATTATACGTGACTCGCGTGACTACGTGTCGTGTCTTGCCGTGACTAATCTTTCACGTGCCGTTGCGTGACAAAGTTTCAAAAGACGGTCACGGCATGGGACACGCGAGTCACGGCACGTAACTGACACGCATACCGTACCGTTTGTGCCATAACCGTACCGTTTGTGCCATAACCGTGCCGTTCCGTGACGGAGCCGGCTCCGCGGTGCCATTTTTCCCACTCTAAATTTACAGCTGTCTAAAGCGAACAGTGTCTTGATTCTCATTTTAAAATTCATTGCATCTGTTTCTTGGTTGTTGGCTTGTTGCCCCCAGAGAGAAAATCAGACACCACCGCACACGTACACTGACCTGTTTGCATCATTTAATTGTCACCTTTTGTACATTAGTACTCCCATTATATGTATTGTACAATAAATTAATTGTGCCAAAAAATAACAACCGTCAATTTTGCAACTCGGTTGAGCCCATCACGCGTCACGTGATACACACGGGCCCCATCTTTTCCGAGTCATCCTATTAACGGCCCATATTTACTTATTATTATACTACAGCATTTTATTATACACACGGACCCCATCTTTTCCGAGTCAATCTATTAACGGCCCAGATTTACTTATTATATATACTACAGCATTTTATTAGTCATTGTTTTTCCTAAGAATATATATATATAAGACAGAATAATAGTCATCCATCAATCAATCAATTTCTGCTAGGTGAGATGTCGCAAAATTTTCCTTTTTTCTCAAATCATGTTTCAGGTAATTTACATTTAGATTTTAGATGTCGCCAAAATTAAATTCTTTTTTTTTTCAAATAAATGCTAAGAAATAGCAAGTGGGGGAAAATTTTAGATTCACCAATTTTTTTTTTTTTTCAAATAAATGATAAGAAATAACAGGTTGTGAAACTTTTATTACATGAGGAAAAAAATGTGTTCTTTTTATTCTGTAAGGGTATGTTTAATTGTAAAACAAGAATAGCTAGAACAGTCAAATTAAAAATAGCTATTATTTGTCTTATTATAATAGTCAAATTTCAAAATTCTTAGAAATAGTCTATTCTAATAAGACAAAAAGTTTGGATTCACTATTCTAGTTATTCTAATACAACCAAATACCTAATAGGTTATTCCGAATAGCCTAATTTCAAAAATAACCTATTCTCAATAGCATTACACGTATCTGAGGATACACTTAAGAAAGAACAGTATAAATTTAGTTCCAGCCGAGTCAAAATAATTTTGATGTCCGTTTTCAGATTTTTGTCAAAAATTAAAGAATTACCTGAGGCCGAGGGGATACAGATTCTCACGAATCCGTATCCTCCCAGGTACGTACTTGATTGAATCTGACCGAAATGGACAGTCCAGATTTATTCTCAACTGGTAATTACTCGGGATGATGCAGGGGTAGTATTATTTGTATTTTGATATTTCGTGCCAATTTAAAAATCTGGATTGAGATTAAATCTGGGCTGTCCGTTTCGGTCAGATTCAGTCAGGTACCTGGAAGGATACCGATTTGATTCTCACATGTGTTGGTGTTGAGCTGTTTTGATGCCAACTTTTATAACATACTAGGGATGGGCCTCAGGCCCTCAGGGCTTCACTGCAGGATTAGTGTATTTTCACAGTAAATTAGTCGTAAAAAATGTATATAGATAATATTTCATTTGTGTTATAAATAACTAGCTATAGTTGTGGTATAACTTTTTTCGGACCATAAAAGCTACGTTATAGGATAAAAGTTTGCTAATTCAACTACGACCGCTATAGTTGTAATAGCTTATCATTACCGCTATGCGCTATTGCTGACCATTATGCTACATGGGTAGGGGTGTTAATGACACCTTTTTATCCGTTTACCCGATCCGTATTGTATCCAAAAAGACGGGTAAGGGTAAGATTATTTTTCGTTAGCTTATCGGATACGGGTAAGGGCAACAGTTTTTTTCGTTATCTTACCTATTATCCTATAAGATAATTTTTAATAATAAAATTATATATATATATATATATATATTTGTATGAACAATAAAGTTTTGTATTTTACTAAATTTTCATAATAAAAATTAGTTGTATTCATTATTATTATTTTTCTTTTTTCGTTATTTGAAATATAGTTTTATGAAATCACAAATCAAGATGTCAATGACACTTTTTTATCAGTTTACCCGACTCGTACCGTATTCGAAAAATAGATAAGGGTAAAGATTTTTTTCGTTATCATAACAGGTATGGGTACAAAAATGCCTCCACCAGACCCGTATCATACCCGTTGACACCCCTATACATGGGCTTCTTTTTTATTTATTTTTTGCAATTTGCATGGGCTTTTGTTCCTAATTGTGATGCTATATGGTCCGCTATGCTAGGTATGCTAAACCAAGCTCTGTGCTTCTGTTCCTATTTGTGATTTAGTCTCTCCTTTTATATCGAAAAATATTTAAATATTAATTCTTCCTTTTATTTGCACTTCGTCTAGTATTCACTTGTAAAATTATTGTCCTTTCTTTCAATTGAAATCTTTATTGTAATTTGTAAAATAATCAAATAAGTACCGTCTTCATTTTACTTATAAAAGTAATTGCTCTTCGTCTATTATAATTTGTAATACGAGGTATGAACTATTAAAAAATGTTACCTTGTAGATCTTTTTTTTCTTTTCTTATTTGCATGATTGAAGAAAGTATAAACTTAAATTAGTTATCATTTGATTGTTATTCCAATTTTCTAATGTTGTTACTGTCGATAAGTAGTAGAAATATATAATATAATTTTTTAAAAGAAAGAAAACGCTATATACGAGAACTTCCGTTATAGCTATGCTATTCGTGATAGCTTTTTTTTTAACCTCTCCACGACGACGCAATAATCGCTATTTAAAACCTTGTATTTCATAAATCATTTTATTTAGAAGCCGTTTTTTCCCATATGAATTGAGTTATTTTAGGAATAAAAACTCTTATTTATAAAAAAAAAACATTCCATACTAATTCGTTGAGATATTGTAGGTTTTCTTCAGTGCAGTGACATGAGTTCAATGTCATTTAATAAAAAAAAAAGAGGAAAAGAAGCAATACTGCTATTTTTTTACCCATAAACTCGCACAAATACATATAAATGACGATAGTACATAAATAAATCTGCAGCGTCTTTATATTTTGGATGCAATCGTGACCGTCTGAGCGATCATGCCTTGGTGTAGGAGCCGAATTGCATTAAAAATGCGTGCAAAACTTGAGAGTAGGTCCGATGTTCGATGGGTTTAATCATCGTCGATTTTTTTTACGATGCGTGCGAAACACTTTAAAATTCGTGTGTGTGTTTCAATTTTGCTGCGCACAAATCTTAAGTTAGATCGGACGGTCATAATGCTCGTTGAACCTAAAAGTAGGTTCGATGGGCATCGGACCTACTCCGTTCTCGTTCTTAAAACCTGCGCTGGGCAGAGGGTAAATGGAGGCGTCCCGTTGTCTTTCTTCTCCAGTTCAGTTGAGTCTCCTTTCCTCCAACAACGGCGCCGGCGACAGGCGACAGGTCAGCTCTTCATACATTCTATGCATTCTCCCTCTCCCACTTACTTACGACTCCATTTATTATACCCACTGCTCTTCCCCTCTCCGCAATCATTTCTTCATTTGTTGTAATAATTCTTTCAGTTTTCCACAGGAAATCAGCCTTTACTTGTCTCTGCCACTTGGCGCAAATCAGAATCGGCCGGTCTGATCAGGAGTCAACAAGGGTTATAATGGCGTTGGTGCGGTCAGATGTAAATTGTTCTTGGGCTTTTGCTTCATACTCTATTCTTTTCTCGAGATGGTAATGTATTCATTTTAACCTTACATTTCTCAATTTTGGTGAACTTTAAATTGGTCTATTGTGGAAACCTGAAATTGTTATACCAGTTCATTGTCATAATATTAATTAGTTGCATGCCACTATGCCTTGTATCTAGATTTCTTATAAAGTAAGTACCTGAACTACCTTGTCCTCTATCCATCCCCTATTCCTTTGCAGAGGAATGTGGAGAAGGAGAGATTTATTTGTTTTGGCATAGTTTGAAGAAGATAGAGTAAGTAACTCTTTTAATTGCTTTGCATATAAATTTAATTTCAGGCATAATGGTTTATTGGGTTGGAATGACTGTGGCAACTGGCAAGAAAAGTCAGTGTTGCTTATAGAAAGAGAGAGAACTGCCAGTGCCTGTGTTATCAGATAACACAGGCATTTTGCTATTGAGGCCCTGATGAATTGCAATGAAGAGAAGACTAGGTTTGCACTTTTTCCTATTAATTAATTAATTGCTTCTATAATCCAACAGAACTGATCGATGAACTGAAGTGTGTGCAATTGAATTATACAAGTCCTTACTCAGTTTAGTGTATCTTCCCTTCCCCTGCTGTTATATATCATATATGTTGTGAGCCAGACATGGTGTACCTTCCCTTCTTTCCCTTCCCCTTCCCCTTCATCTACTGATATATGTTGGGAGCACTGGAGACGTGATAGCACGTATAGGGAACCATATTTGGAGATCAAATAAGTTCTTTGTTAAACTAAATAGGAAATCTATTAGAATAAGATTGGTAACTTTTCTTATTGTGAAATCCGTTTAGAGTTATTTGTTTTCAAATGCTAAAGATATTGGAAGCCATTTGTGAATATGAAGTACTGGGTGGGTGGTTGGTAAAATATAAAGAGACGTTACAAATTAAAAAGGTTGCCTTCTCTCTCTCTTCCTCTCCTACCTATTAATAGCAGGAGTGCTTCCTTCTTCCTCAAATTCTCTCTCTCTCTCAGAAATTTACAAATATTTTTATATATATATATATATATCAGGATCTATATAACACGAGGGCCATCTCGTGCAATTGCCCTTCCCTCTTGAATTCTCAGGCAACCGATAGATCTTGCTCTGTCTCTGGTGCTCAGCAAGCCTCATCTCGTGTCATTCTGAGATCCTCATATAAATGCCTGGCAATTGCCTCCCCGTTTTTTTCCATCAACCAACTCCAATCAACAGTGCACCGCCAAGGCACCACCAAGCGGCGGTCCACTGTGCACCAAGTGAAAGCACTTTGGAAACCAAATCAGCGTGACAAAATTGTTTTGTATTTTGTCACCTGGTGGGCACTAAATGTTGTTTTCAATATTTACAACAAGATGGTGCTCAACGTTTTCCCATTTCCATGGCTCACTGCGACACTTGCACTAGTTGCAGGGTCGGGTATCATGCTGTGTTCATGGTGCATGAATTTCGTGAAGCCACCAAAGGTGGACTCTGAGTTTTGGTTGGCTCTTTTGCCGGTAAGTTTGAATTTCTACTGTTGTTTTAGTTTGAGAATATGCATGCGTTGCATCTTAAAAACAGTTGTGTTTTTGATGAACTAATAGGTTGCCATTGCACACACCGTCGGACATGTGGCAGCAACGGTCAGCATGTCCAAGGTGGCTGTCTCATTTACACATATAATAAAGAGCAGTGAGCCAGCCTTCAGCGTGCTTGTGTCGAGGTTTATGCTAGGGGAGACATTTCCTACCCCAGTTTACCTCTCCCTTCTGCCAATAATTGCGGGTTGTTCTCTAGCAGCTGCAACAGAGCTCAACTTCGACTTGGCCGGTAAGTACTGAAAAATTAAGTTTTTGACAAGTAATTTCTTAAAATTTCCTTGGTTTCTTAATATGAAAAACCATAAAAATTGTAAACAATGTTGCTATTGTCATGTATAATGTTTAAAATCTGATTTGTATTGTGGATCTCTGTTTATATGATAAAATTGTGATTAGTTATTATTCTTGTCAATTTTCTGTTATTATAAGATATTACTCTCAACTAGTTGGAAGGGAACTTAAACATAGATTTTGTATTTTAGGATTCCTGGGAGCCATAATCTCCAATCTTGCTTTTGTCTTTCGAAACATCTTTTCTAAAAGGGGGATGAAAGGAAGATCAATAAGTGGCATCAACTACTATGCATGCCTCTCAATTTTATCACTAGTGATTCTCACTCCCTTCGCGCTAGTAGTTGAAGGGCCAAAATTGTGGGCTGTTGGCTGGCGAAGGGCACTTTTGTTGATTGGCCCTGATTTTCTCTGGTATTTACTTCACTCCTCTTTTTTATATATCTTCATTTTAATTATTAAGTAAAATTCCATGCCTTCGCATTTAAATTTTGTTACCATTAGTCCATTACCAATTTGGTTATACGTAATGCGCTATCCAATTTGTCGCATTGCATCTTTTTAAAAATTTGTCGTTATTAGCGGCAAAGTAACTGTAAAGAAAACTCTAAAGCATCTTTGTCGGCATTCATGCCCGAGTACTCTTTCCTACCTACCAGCGGTAAGCACAGTGTAGCACTTATATAATCGATACTTGGGTTATTATTGATTTCTTACCTAATTTAAGCCTCTCAAGGAAAGTATCTGACGTTATTAGCGGCATAGTAACTGTAAAGAAAACTCTAAAGCATCTTTGTCAGCATTCATGCCCGAGTACTCTTTCCTACCTACCAGCAGTAAGTACGGTGTAGCACTTATATAACCGATACTTGGGTTATTATTGATTTCTAACCTAATTTAAGCCTCTCAAGGAAAGTATCTGACGTTATTAGCGGCACAGTAACTGTAAAGAAAACTCTAAAGCATCTTTGTCGGTATTCATGCCCGAGTACCCTTTCCTACCTACCAGCGGCAAGCACCATTTATCACTTATATAACCGTTGCTTAGGTTGCACTTTACTCTTTTTATATTATTTATCTCTTACCTAATTTAAGCCTCTTAAGGAAAGTATTTCACGTACTAATTCAGTGTATCAAATGCGTTACTTCAATTTTGTCAGTATGCTTCCTTTTGTGAATGGTATTTTGTCTCTACTACTGGCAAAAAAAAATGATAAGAAAATTATAGTGCATCTTTGTCATTTCATGTATTAGCATGCTTTTTCTATCTTTTCTTAACTGATGTTACCAGCTGTAAGCAAGGTGTATCACAGTTTATACCGGATGCATCAGCATTTTTATTGCTTGTTTGCTTCAGAACTTCTATTGTAGGGATAGATTATGTTGACAACAAACTTGATAACTGTAACACTCGAGTAAATGGTTATTAAAATAAAAAAGTAAAAATGTAGGTGTCGTCTTTATAGTTTATATTGTATATCAAATTTGGTGCAATTTGAGAACAAGCAGTTTAAATAATTAATGGTTCAGTTCTACTGGCACAAGCTGTTTAACAAATGACCCATTCTTGTGGTACATATTCTGCATTGCCAAATACGTGCATACTGGTACTGCCCAATCATTGGTAGTGATTAATTTATGTCTTGGATCTTTTGTTGACAGGTGGGTGGTAGCCCAAAGTGTGTTCTACCATTTGTATAACCAATTTTCCTACATGTCATTGGATGAGATCTCGGCACTTACTTTTAGTATAGGCAATACAATGAAGCATGTATCAGTCATTGTGTCGTCTATACTAATATTCCGTACGCCGGTGCGGCCATTAAATATCATTGGAGCAGCCATTGCCATCATTGGAGCATACATCTATTCTCAGGTACTGATTTCATCTTTGTATATATTTCACAAGTGAAGCTAGTTTAATCTTAAGCTCTTCAAAGTGGTTCATGAACTTAAAAAGACTGTTTAATCAGCTTAAAATGTTGAATTTGAACTGCTGATCTTGATCTACTTGATGAGCCAAGCATTTTTGTTCCAATTTCTTCATTGTTGGATCTAGCTTGTATAAGACCAAGTGGTTGGAATGGTTGAAAAATAAAGCTAAATATTTATTTTGTTAATTTTCTTAATTTCATACAAATGAACTGAATATTGAAAAATTTGGAACGCAAATGCTTAGCTTGTCAACTAGATCGAAACTAATGGTTCAAAATAGGTTGCTTATTTGGTTTGGGCCATCTGATCATGTACTGTTATAAATAGGTTGCTTTTTAATGGGGTTGAAATGAACCGATTATAATTAGACAGCTTAGAGATATTGTCATATTGCCAATAATATTGTGCCTTATTATTTTGATGTGTTTGCAATGTCTTGTTATTATTCAGGTTAACAACTAATTAAGCTTTGGTGGTTTTCTCTTTTCTGCTGAGAGAGTGGTGGCATTTTGTCATTTGTAACTGCTTAAACAGAATAATATATGTATTTTGTGGTTCTCTGTTGTGGAGTTGTGGTTGCAAGAGTTGTAACTTGGAACAAATTAAGTAGATCAGATCCTTTATGCAGAATAATATATGTTGAGTGAGTCTATGGTACTATGCATAGCACGGATTAGTCCGTACTACGGAGCCATATTTTCATTTTGAAAATCCTAATGGTCAATCCGAACCGTTCAACGTGATCTCCACATGAATATGTATTTGCGGACTAAATTTTATATTTTTTTTTGAATTTTTTACTATATTTTAAGATAGGTAAAAAATCAATTGATCTGAAAATTCTGGACCATTAGGATCACAAGTATATTCTCATATGGAAATCATGTTGAACGGTTTGGATTGACCGTTAGAATTTTGAAAACGAAAATATTGGTCTGTAGTATGGACCAATCAGTCCTATGCATAGTACCATAGACTCACTCATATATGTTTGTTTGTGGTTCTGGTACATTGTGTTGGGCCTTGTAACTTCTAAAGCCCAAAGGCTCTCCATATTTTCTGGACACTTTTCTAAGATGAAAACAAAATCATTACAAGTAAATTAATTTCTACTATTTTTTGGGGTTGTTAACTGAAAGCTCTTATTTATCAGGGTTTCATTAAAATCGTTTAACATATATGAAGGAGATGCATTTCAAAAAGCAAGTATTTAACATGGAACTAAATGTTTTTGAAAACACCAATCAGGTACTAACCAATTAAGTAGTATGGACCAGAGCAGATATGTGTGCACTAATATGAATTCAGATCTAGTGAAGTAACTCAATTTTTAGGTTTTAAATCGGGACCTTCCGATTAGATCCGAGACCATATATTTTGAAGTGGAGCGCACACATTCTGACGACGGATTCAGAATTTCGAGACAATCTCAAGTGATTGAATTGAATCGGATGGTCCCGATCGAAAACCCAAAAGTTGGCCCATTTGACCAATGACCAGTATATATCCGCTCCAAAACAATCAATCCACAATTAATTAATTTTAGGAAAAAAAAAAGGTAAAAACAAAATGATGTGTTGTCCTGTCAATTCTGTTTGCCCATGCTACTTGGGCCCAAATATTCATTCATTCAGACATTCTGTTTGGTTTAGTCCTGTCAATCCTGTCAATTCTGTTTGGTTTAGTCCTATCTATCAATATCATGGTGCAAGAAAAAATCAAAATAAAATTCATGTGGAGCATTTCATTTTCGGCAGGCAAGTTATGGGCTCTGTAATTATTAGTTTTTGGGGTAAATTTTGCTGAAGGTCACTCAATTTTGTCATTTGTCACGAATTGATCACTCAAGTTTGATTTGTTCTTTTCTAGTCACTCAACTTTGTCATTTGTCTCAATCAATCACTTTATATTTTTCCGTTCAAAATGCTAACGGAATATTCTCATTCCGTCCAAAATATTAACGGAATATACTAGTTCCGTCCAAAATAATAACGGAATGAGAATATTCCGTTAGTATTTTGGACGGAAAAATATAAAGTGACTTGATTGGGACAAATGACAAAGTTGAGTGACTAAAAATGGACAAATCAAAATTGAGTGACCAATTCGTGAAAAATGACAAAGTTGAGTGACCTCCAGCGAAATTTACCCTAGTTTTAATCTATGGTATCCATTTTAGCCATAGCCGTTGGAGATATGTTGGGGCAAATGAAATTATTTACCAATTGAGGGGTGATAATTAATAATTGTGTTTGCTTCATTTGACTTGTTTTGGGCTCGCTCGTTAATATTAATATTAATCTGAGGTCAATTTAGGTCCGATGCCCATCGGACTCAAAGTGAGTTCGATGGGTTCGATGACCGTCCGATCTGCTTTAAGAATTGTGCTCGCAACTTTTGCGTTTGCTTTAAAATTTGTGTGCACGATTCTTAAAGCAGATTGGACGGTCTTGGAACCCATCGGACCCAACCTGCTCTCTGTCTGTGTAAAGTATGAACCAGATGCAACATGACATATATATTTAACAATTTTTTTTTTTTTGACATTTACGGACAAATAAAATATCCATGCAGTTGTGTCCACCTGCTCTAGAATATTAAGAATTCTGTCACAATGATTTGCAAATTACTAATTAAGAAAACTGAGATTATTAAGAGATTCAAAAGAGAACTAATTTAGTACAAACTTCATGACAAAGAAATTTTTAAAATTGGCAGTCTGAAGGATGTAAAATCTAGCACCGGATGCAAATTAATATAGTGATTGATTGATTGTCGTTAGTTAATTTGTCAACGCAAACACATCCCACATGGCCTGGGGGGCAAAGCACAGTGGGGAATGTATGTACATCATAACCCCAAACACGGTCATTTCATTTCTCATTTATCAAATTTGTGTCTCTCTTTTATTGTTCCCAAATCCTAATCCCACGTGGGCATCATCCTGGATTTTTTGCGGCCATTCAAATCTCTTGCATTTTGTGTTCCGGCCTCATAGGTGGAGGAATTTTTATTGGAGCAGTTGGGACTGAAATTTATATATCATTTTTAATGATCATAAATATCTTGTTTTTTTATAGATAAATTTTATATCTGAACAAATCCATTCCGAAGTAGAATACACCGAATTTATTTTATAATCTGCTATTTTTTCTAAGAAAACATGAATTTATTTTTCTCCTATGAAAAATATGAATCTATTTTTCTTCATCCAACTGTTCATATTTTGAAGAGAAGAGAACAATAACAATTTTCATCTTCAAATCTAGATTAAAAAAAAAAACATGTTCCTGCTTTTCTGAAAGAAGAGCAGCAGATTTGATTCTCTTGTTTTGATCGTTGTCTCTCTCGGGTATGGTCGCATAGAACACCGAAATTTTTATTTATACCATTTTAACAAAATAAATTAATAAAATAACCATCGTTTCTGGTCAATTCTAAATCTAACACGGCCGCAGAATGCCGGAGCGGACCCCCATATGGGTCCGCTCTGGCATTCTGCGGACCCATATATATATATTTTTTATCTCGTTTACAGCTTTGACTTTCATTCCATATTCAAACCTTGGCACGCATCCCTAAACCAACTAATACTAAACAAACCATATTCAAACGAATATTTTATTCTGCGAACCAACAAACACTTTTTTTATTCTCGGTTTTTGTGCGGCCTATGCCTTGGTAAAAAAAAAAAGAAAAAAAAAGAAAAAAAAGAGGGTCCGCAGAATGCCGGAGCGGACCCATATGGGGGTCCGCTCTGGCATTCTTCGGCCTCCCCCATATGGGTCCGCTCCGGCATTCTGCGGCCGTGTTAGATTTAGAATTGACCAAAAACGATGGTTATTTTATTAATTTATTTTTAAAAAATGGTATAAATAAAAATTTCGGCATAGAACAAGTACCTACTTGTTGGATTTTTTTTTTTGGTTGCCGAATTGTTTTCCTTAAATTATTAATTTGTCAAACAAAAATGATCCATACTTAATTGTCTTGAAGCAAAGAACTAATTAATTAAGGTATATCATTCTAAGATTTGTTGTTCGAGATGGATAGCATGTAATGAATATTGAATACAAACAAAAGTAAACAATTTCTGTATTATAATTTGTTCTACTGTACATGCATATATGCGCAGCTACTAAGTAGAAATGTACGCCATTACTTTTGAAGATTCTGATAATTAGCTGAGTTAATTATACATATGAGATGCTTTATAATTTCAAAACATTAAAGGACAGAATCTACAAGTTGTATATCTGCAAGCACTTGATCTCTGAATTAAAGAAGTGTATTTCATAAAAATAACTAGTATTATATATATAGAGAGAGAGAGAGAGAGTTGGGCTATGGTACGTGCATTGCAATGCATAGACATTTTTGTGCATTGGACTCTATACCGTTAGATTCGAAGTCCAAACAGTCAATTCAAATTGTTCAACTTGATCTCCATATTAAAACTTCCTTTGGGACCAAATTTTATATTTTTTTTGGAAACTGTTTCCTATTTTTTTAGAATTTTTGAAAATCGTTGTTTTTCAGAAATTTCTGGACCATTCAAAAACAGTAATTTTCAAAAATTCTAAAATAATAGCAAACAATTTTAAAAAAAATGTAAAATTTGGTCTCCAAACACATTTTAATATGGAGATTAAGTTGAATGTTTGGATTGACTATTTTGACTTCGAATCTAATGATTTAGAATCCAATGCACAAGAATGCCTATACATTGTAATGCACCATAGCCCAACTCTACACACACACACACACACACACACACACACACACATGAATCTGGCTAATATGCTACGCGTAGCATAGAGGGCCTCCGTGCTACGGCTCAATATTTGAGTTTTCAAAATCCTAACGGTTGATCTGAACCATTCAACATGATCTCCATATGAATATGTACTTGCAAACCAAATTTTACATTTTTTAGAATTTTTTTACTATTTTTTTAGATAGGTAGAAAATCACTTGATCTGAAAATTCTGTACCATTCAGATCAAGTGATTTTCTACCTATCTAAAAAGATAGTAAAAAAATTCTAAAAAATGTAAAATTTGGTTTGCAAGTACATATTCATATGGAGATCATGTTGAACGGTTCGGATCGACCATTAGAATTTTGAAAACTCAAATATTAAGCCGTAGCACGGAGGCCCTCTATGCTATGCATAGCACCGTAGCCATCTCATATATACATACATACATCATCTTTCTTAATTAGTTAATACATTAATGTATCACTACGTACACTATCATTATAAATCTATTAACTAGGATATTATTTTCTTACAAAATCTAATTAGATTTGTATCTAGCAGAATTATATTTTTTGTATATATGGGGCTGTACGTATTTTATAGTTTTAGAATTTTAGGTGCTCCGATAGGTACGTACTATGTAACATACGAGGGAATTTCATATATATAATTTAATTATTTGTGGTAAGCACCACTAATGATGAATGATTGAACTACCTCTTCAATGATTTTTATGAAATAGGAAGATAGTTTGCAAGATCACCAGCATGGAATATATATTGGTTGGACACACTGACAATAATTAATATTATTCCCGGATACTGTCCATATGTGTATATGCATGAATCTTCTATAATTATGTATATCCATATATATATATATATAGAGAGAGAGAGTGGCTAAGGTCAAAGTGGTATGACCAAGGCCTTGGTGCTACCAATTAGTTTTTGCAATTTTAAAGTTCAAATAGTCGATTCAAACCGTTAGATGTTCAATCTATATTAAAATCTGCTTGGAGACCAAATTTTACATTTTTTGGAATTTTTTTACTATTTTTTAAGCCACTTTGAAAATGGCAGCTCCGGGTGAACAGTAAAAACAGTGCAACCAAATTCTGGACCATGTGATCAGCAATTTTCAAAGTGGCTTAAAAAATAGTAAAAAAATTCCAAAAAATGTAAAATTTGGTCTCCAAGCAGATTTTAATATAGAGATCATATCTAACGGTTTAGATCGACCGTTTGGACTTTGAAAATCCAAAAACGACTTGGTAGCACCAAAGGCCTTGGTCATACCACTTTGATCTTAGCCACTCTCTCTCTCTCTCTATATATATATATAGATATAGGCTATGGTGAGTTACGAAGTAAGGATCTTGTTTTACTTCATGCTTATATCTTTGTTTTCAAAGACTAAACAGTCGATCCAAACCGCTCAACATTATATCTATATTGAAATGTGCTTGAAGATCAAATTTTACATTTTTTGAATTTTTTTTACTATTGTTTTAGATAGGTAGAAAACCATTGTTTTTAAATAGATTATTAACCATAAAACACAGTAATTTTATATATGAATATACATAATAATTATTATTATTTAATAAAAAGGCTATTAGCTCATTTCAAAATAGATAATTACATCATCCACTGTCTCTAGATATGCTATACATAATAATTACATCGGCCGAAGTTCTAACGTTAGCACATTAGCCAGTCTATATATATATATATATATATAGAGCTGGGCTATGGTGAGTTGTGAAGTAAGAGGTCATTTTTACTTCACGCTCATATTTTCATTTTGAAAATCCAAACAACCGATCTGAACCGCTCAACATGTTCTCTATATTGAAATGTGCTTGGAGACTAAATTTTACATTTTTTGAAATTTTTTTACTATTTATTAAGCCACTTTGAAAATCGCTGATCCGGTGGTCCAGAAATTTTTACTGTTTTTTACTGTTCACAGTGGATCAGCGATTTCAAAGTGGCTTAATAAATAGTAAAAAAATTTCAAAAAATGTAAAATTTAGTCTCCAAGCACATTTCAATATAGAGAACATGTTGAGCGGTTCGGATTGGTTGTTTGGATTTTCAAAATGAAAATATGGCGTGAAGTAAAACGACGTTTTACTTCACAACTCACCATAGTCTATCTCTCTCTCTCTCTATATATATATAGAAATGAGCTATGGTGAGACGTGGACTAAAACAAGTTTGTACTCCATGGCACTATATTTTTATTTTGAAAATCCAAACAACCGATACGAACCGTTCAACATGTTCTCTATATTGAAATGTGCTTGGACACCAAATTTTACATTTTTTGGAATTTTTTTTACTATTTATTAAGCCACTTTGAAAATCTCTGATCCGGTGGTCCAGAAAATTACTATTTTTTACTGTTCACAGTGGATCAGCGATTTTCAAAGTGGCTTAATAAATAGTAAAAAAATTTCAAAAAATGTAAAATTTGGTCTCCAAGCACATTTCAATATAGAGAACATGTTGAACAGTTCGGATCGGTTGTTTGGATTTTCAAAATAAAAATATAGTGCCATGGAGTACAAACTTGTTTTACTCCACGTCTCACCATAGCTCATCTCTCTCTCTATATGGCTACGTTTGGATGCACTCTAGAATAGCTAGAATAGCTACTGTTTAGAATAGTAAATAAGAACAGCTACTGTTTAAGAACAGTGCTAACTCAAGCTATTCGGAATAGTGAAAAAGTTGTTTGGATTGCATATTAGGAATAGAGTTTGGAGGGAATGAATAAAGTAATAATTTATGTGTTAGATTAAATCTTTTTATCAATACGTAATATAAAAATCTTTTTATCCAATACGTAATAATATTAATTTAATTATTAAATAAAATATTAAATAAAATAAAATATAATATTAGTTTAAATATAATACAATATAATATTAATTTAATTATTAAATGTAATATAATATTATTTTAAATATTAGATTGGTATTAAATAAAATATTAGATTAAATATAATATAATATTAGATTAAATATAATACAATATAATATTAATTTAAATGTTAAATGTAATGTAATATTATTTTAAATATTAGATTAGTAGTAAATATAATATTAGATTAAATATAATACAATATAATATTAATTTAAATGTTAAATGTAATATAATATTATTTTAAATATTATATTAGTATTAAATAAAATATTATATTAAATATAATACAATATAATATTAATTTAATGTTAAATGTAATATAATATTATTTTAAATATTACATTAGTATTAAATATAATATTATATTAAATATAATATAATATTAGATTAATTATAATACAATATAATATTAATTTAAATGTTAAATATAATATAATATTATTTTAAATATTAGATTAGTATTAAATAAAATATTAGAGTAAATATAATATAATATTAAATTAAATATAATACAATATAATATTAATTTAAATGTTAAATGTAATATAATATTATTTTAAATGTTAGATTAGTATTAAATAAAATATTAGATTAAATATAATATAATATTAGATTAAATATAATACAATATAATATTATTTTAAATATTAGATTAGTATTAAATAAAATATTAGATTAAATATAATATAATATTAGATTAATTTTAATACAATATAATATTAATTTAAATGTTAAATATAATATAATATTATTTTAAATATTAGATTAGTATTAAATAAAATATTAGATTAAATATAATATAATATTAGATTAAATATAATACAATATAATATTAATTTAAATGTTAAATGTAATATAATATTATTTTAAATGTTAGATTAGTATTAAATAAAATATTATATTAAATATAATATAATATTAGATTAAATATAATACAATATAATATTAATTTAAATGTTAAATGTAATATAATATTATTTTAAATGTTAGATTAGTATTAAATAAAATATTAGATTAAATTTAATATAATATTAGATTAAATATAATACAATATAATATTAATTTAATTATTAAATGTAATAAAATATTATTTTAAATATTAGATTAGTATTAAATAAAATATTAGATTAAATATAATATTATATTATATTAAATATAATACAATATAATATTAATTTAAATGTTAAATGTAATATAATATTATTTTAAATGTTAGGTTTGTATTAATATTGAAAGCTCCAATCACTATTCCAACTTTTTGTTAGAATAGTGGAACAAGGCTATTCTTCTTGTTCCGAATAGCAAGTAGTACGTTTGGTTGCTCAAGCTATTCGAATAGCAATGCTATTCTAAGAATAGCACTATTCTTAGTGCATCCAAACATACCCTATATATATAGAGATAGGCTATGGTGAGTTGTGAAGTAAAACGTTGTTTTACTTCACGCCATATTTTCATTTTGAAATTCAAACAACCGATCCGAACCGTTCAATTTTTTATAAATATTGAAATGTGCTTGGAGACTAAATTTTACATTTTTTGGAATTTTTTTACTATTTATTAAGCCACTTTGAAATCGCTGATCCACTGTGAACAGTAAAAAACAGTAAAATTTTCTGGACCACCGGATCAGCGATTTTCAAAGTGGCTTAATAAATAGTAAAAAAATTCAAAAAAAATGTAAAATTTAGTCTCCAAGCACATTTCAATATAGAGAACATGTTGAGCGGTTCGGATCGGTTGTTTGAATTTTCAAAATAAAAATATGAGCGTGAAGTAAAAATGACATCTTACTTCACAACTCACCATAGCCCAGCTCTATATATATATGAGAGTTGGCTACGGTGCTACATGTAGCATAGAGGGCCTCCGTGCAATGGCTCAATATTTGAGTTTTCAAAATCCTAACGGTCGATCCGAACCGTTCAACATGATCTCCATATGAATATGTACTTGCAAAACAAATTTTACATTTTTTAGAATTTTTACTATTTTTTTAGATAGGTAGAAAATCACTTGATCTAAATGGTACATAATTTTCAAATCAAGTGATTTTCTACCTATCTAAAAAAGTAGTAATTTTTTTTTTAAAAATGTAAAATTTGATTTGCAAGTACATACTCATATGGAGATCATGTTGAACGGTTCGGATCAACCGTTAGAATTTTGAAAACTCAAATATTGAACCGTTGCACGGAGACCCTCTATGCTACATATTGCAAATTAGCCAGATTATATATATATACATTAGGGTAATTATATTTTCCCTCATCTATCCATCCCCCAACTAACTAACTTCCTCTTCTAACTATACTTACAAATTCTAACTACCTAATGGTCCCTAAAAATTAATTAGCAAATTTTTTCCCTTTATTTCTTTCCCCTCTCTCCCTCCCTCTCCCACCTCCGCCTCCGCTTCCACCCGTCTCTCCCACCTCTCCCTCTCCACCTCCGCCCGCCTCTCCCACCTCTCCCTCTCCGCCTCCGCCTCCCTCTCCCTCTCCCACCTCCTCCTCCGTCTCTCACCTCCGCCTCTCACCTCCCACCTCCGCTGCCTCCCTATCCCACCTCCGCCTCCGTCACTCCATTCCAATCAATCACACCTCCGCCGGGTTAGATCCATCATTGTCGACCGCCTGGTCAGATCTATCGTGTCTATGTTCCTCTTCCTCATGCAGTAGCAAGTTATTTGCAAAGAACAAAGCTTCATTAATGGTGAATTAGGCCAGTGCATACTAAGTACTAAGAAATAACAGAAAAACAAATTTTGAAAAAAATTAAAGGTGTATGAATGAATACTTAATGTTTAGAGATGAATACTTCAACGTGTATGAATGAATACTTCAACGTATATGTATGAATACTTGATATCTTATGATACATTAACTATTTACACTTACACGACGAGGATGAATACTTGCTCGATGAGATTTGAATATATACTTGCGACAAGGTATGAATACTTGTGCAACGGACAACTCGAAAGTATGTCATCATGGATCTCATTTGAAAGAGAAAATTATGTAGAAGACGTTCGTAGTTTTAGATTTGCAAAATTTCTCACAGATTGTCAGAAATATTGGTTAGATTGAACGGAGAAAAAAAATCATCTTTAAAAACGTGTAAAAGATGAGTGAGTGATGTGTCCAAATATGCTTCTATTGCAAAGATGAGTACCTTCATATAGATGGATGAATACAGTGAATACTTTTCCGCAAATTTCTAAAATCCGCTGACGGTTATGCGGTCCTCCACATATGTTGTTTGTGGTCCCCTACTTTCTTAATATGCTGAATGTTGTAATGTATCTAAATATGCTTCTATTGCAAATGTGACTACATTCATATAGATGGATGAATACTAGCTAGTTGTGTTACAGATGAATACTTTTCCGTAAATTCCTAAAATGCGTTGACGGTTATGCGATCCTCCCACTTAATTGATGCGTTGACGGAGATGAAACGGAAGATGGTTGACAGGGGATAGCTAGGCTCTCCCTATATATTATTATTGACATAGGAGCGGCGCAGACAAATAATAGACACAGGCACACAGTACTGTCTCCGGAAATCAGAACTTAGAAGAATGAGGCCAGGTGGTCCCATTTTCCATTTCCTAATTCCTAATTCCTAGGCGGCGGTGATTTAATTTCTTTACCAGCTCCCATTAATTATACATACGATGCCGACATTTTTATCAATATCCAAAGTTTAATAGAAATTAATTAATATATTCAGATTTTCTGAGTATTTATATAAAAATACTCATACCGGTCATTTTCTGGCCGATATCTAATTACCGGCCAGAAAATGGTCGGTACCTTGTTTAATCTATTACTGGCCAGAAAATGGCCAGTACTTTTAATTTTTTTATTTTTTTGGCTGTTTTAGGGTTTATTATAGTATTTTCCCTTTAGATTTTATGTTGTAGTATTTTTGTTGTTGTTGTAGTATTTTCTGTTTAGCATATATAATCATGATAATTTATTTTATTTTAGTATAATTTAGCGTAACTTAGTTTAATTTAGCATATTCCTGATGATTTATTTTATTTTAGTACAATTCTCATTAGTTTAAATTAGTATAATCCTGATAATTTATTTTATTTTAGTGAAATTTTGCGTAAGTTAGTGACGAAAAAAAATCTAAAAATAATACCATAAAAGCACACATAAAAAAGAACCGAAATATAAGATAATCCAAACATAAAAACACCAAACATAGTATACCAAATATAAATAGTACAAAACAATCACCGCCACGGATCGGGGGACCATCGCTCAGCTGGTACTCCGGCGTTCGTTCGAACCAGCCAGACTCTCTCTTGGTGTAACGACATCAGCCTCGGCCTCGCTGTGTATCCGCTCGGCGGCATCCCAGACTGGGTCTTACGTCTTACGTCGGCCTAGAGACTGGCGGGGGTGTACAGAAGATGGATGCAGCAAACTCAGTCGATCTGAGCAGTAAACCCAGCACTGTCAGATACGCCATCAATGGGGGTGCCACTGATAGGCAAACCCCAAATGACACTCACATCCGGAGTGTCACTGTCATCTCTCCGAATGGCACGTGGAATGTGTGCGTCTCGGGACGCCATCGTTCCACCAGTCCTGCGATGAGAGATGCATTGATGTGCCATTCCCATTCCGTAAGATGTCCACAACCTGGTAGAGGCCCAGATTAATGAGGTACTGGTCCATCACCGAGTAGTACTGCATGTGAACGCATCGGTACTTCACATCTAAGAGAAAAGTGTTTTGCGTTGAAAAAAATAATCCACATGGTGAACACAACAAAATTTAAACTCAATAAAATTAGAAAAAAAGCTAAAAAATACGTCCCTCGTGAGACTCGGTGCTCGCGGTGGGGCATCCACAGGAGAGGACTGAAATGCTCTGTGCTGCCAGTCTCGATCGGCTCGTCAACTACAGGTGGTGCTGGACAAGTCCTAGGTCGTCCTCTAGCCATCCTAATGTCAAAAATAAAATTCTGTTAACTTTCTAAGTAAACTCTAAACCCTAATTTCAGTAATGAAATAGCCTAATTTCGGTAAAATATGCTAAAATAGGCCAAAATAGGCTTAATTATGCTAAAACATGCTAAAATAGGCCAATTGCGGTTAAAATAACCTAAAATATGCTATAATAGGCTAAAATAACCTAATTTCGGTAAAATATGCTAAAATAGGCCAAAATAGGCTTAATTATGCTAAAACATGCTAAAATAGGCCAATTGCGGTTAAAATATGCTAAAATATGCTACAATAGCCTAATTTCGGTAAAATATGCTCAAATGGTCTAATGGTCTAATTATCCTAATTATGCTAAATTGCACTAAATTACGCTTAATTATCCTAATTATGGAAAAATGCTAAAATACGCTAAAATATGATCAACTATGCTAATTATACTAAATTAGTAAATTACCCTAAACCCTAAACCCTAAGTTTGGCTAATTACTCTAAATTATACTAAATTTAATAATTAAAACTAACTACAACGGATTTAACACTAATTACAATTAAATTATTCTAATTTTGGTACTTTACTAACAAATTCTAACATTTTACAACCATTTTGCACTAAAAATGAATTTTTAAAAAATTAGAGGGACTTACCTGCAATCTGAAAAGAGATGGAGAAATCTGAGAGAAAGAGCTCAACCGAGGAGAGATAGTGTAAAATTTGATGAAATGAATTGTGAGAAATTCGGCCAACCCTCCACACATATATATAGCAAAGGTACCGGCCATTTTCTAGCCGGTAATAGATTAAACAGGGTACCGACCATTTTCTAGCCGATAATTGATTAAATTGGGTACCGGCTAGAAAATGGCCGGTAGAGGTATTTTTATAAATACTCAGGGGATCTGAATATATTAATTAATTTCTATTTAACTTTGGATATTAATAAAAATGTCGGCATACAATGTATGTATAAGTAGAACAGGATATTCTTAAATTCACCAAGTTTTTTTAAATCAATTTTAAAATCTATCGAATTAGTTTCAAACGAAGAATTCGAACTGTTAAAACCCTTCTACATTACAAGTGATGTGTCTACATGCGAAAATTTTAAACTTTTGAATTAATTTAGTATAAAGTCAAGCGGTCAAAATTAGAAGGTTTATAAATTAATTTTAATGCATTTATTTTTTTAAACATTTTTTGACCACTTGACTTTATATAAAATTAATTCCAAAATTTAAAATTTTCACATGGAGACGCATCATTTGTAAGGTAGAAGGATTTCAATAGTTTGGATTTATCGTTTGAAGCCAATTCGATAGGTTTTGGAGTTGAGTTTACAAAAAGCTTGATGAACTTAAGAACACCCTAGTTCTACTCTGTATGTATAGATAATTTTTTCTTTTCATTATGGCATCATCTTATTCTAAATGATGTGTCATATGTATGTATATATAATTTTTTCTTTTCGTTATGGCATCATCTTATTCTAAATGATGTGTCATATGTATGTATATATAATTTTTTCTTTTCGTTATGGCATCATCTTATTCTAAATGATGTGTCATATGTATGTATATATAATTTTTTCTTTTTTTATTATGGCATCATCTTATTCTAAATGATGTGTCATATTACAAAATTCTCTAAGTATAATTAAGCTGGCCAGCGTAGAGGAAAATTCTGGCCCAGAACATGCATGAATGAAAAGAGAACGGAGTACGTCCGATGCCCATCGGACCTACTTTTAGGTTCAACGAGCACGATGACCGTCCGATCTAATTTAAGATTTGTGCGCACGAACATTGAAACAAACACACATGAATTTTAAAGCATTCCGCACGAAATCTTAAAGCAAATCGACGGTGATTAAACCCATCGAACCAGAGTAGGTCCGATACCCATCGGACCTACTCTCAAGTTGAATGAAAAAACTTGGAAAGTCAGTGAGATGGCTTTGAAGGCTATATCATTTTGTAATGTAGATACATTAAACAATATCCTCAATTTTAGATTTTCAGATTTGTTTTTTTTTTTACTCAAAGAACTCATATGAAGTTGCCCCTTTATTTAAACACGGAAAAAAAATGTAAATAAAAGAAAATTAAGAATGGTCTATTATATATGCATGCATCTGTGGGCTCTTACATTATTTTGAAAATACACCCAATTAATTCAACATTTCAAACTTCAGAATTTTTAATAAAAAAATACTGTCATTTTCGTCGATCGAGTTTATTGAATCGTTAATAGGGCACGAGCTGCTTTCATGATTTCAATTTTTTTAGAAAATTATATTGTAAGTAACGTCCTTGAATATAATTACGAATATGATTTATGACACATCACTTTATTTTCACCTTTACGCCTGCACGTCTGTGTTATAAAAATTTCGCCTTGATTGCGAAATTTACTTGGAATAAATTAGGTACGGAACCCATCTTTAATTATTCGATTCATGTATGGAAATATCCAAGTCATATATTTGTTTTCGGATAATCTCTTTCCTCTCCATTTTAGAGAAACTTCTAAATTCTAATTATAAAAATTTGAGGTACAGGATAATCTTTATCCTCTCCATTTTAGAGAAACTTCTAACTTTTATGTGTGAAAAAAATGAGTTATATATATATAGGAGAAAGCTTTGTTTGAATGAGATTTGGCATTTTGAGCTGCATAATTTTGTGTATAAAAAAAGGGTATAGCTGTAGTTAATTTATATATATTTATTTTGAATTACAACGCAAAATAAATATTTTTATGGAGCTTTTGATTGCTTTATTTATTGAAGTATTACCAAAATTGATAAAATTTTCCTCGTTATTAAAATAAAATGACCGAGGAAACAATTTAATAGTACGGGCAAACTTTTAACGAGTGAGGTACTTTTTGGTGTGGGTTTCTTGTCCAATTTGCTTTGAACAAAATTTTATAAGAAATCAAGACACAAATCATCCAATTTATATTGAAATTAAAAAAAAAGATTTAGATTTATACGAAGGAATCTAGATCCGTGCGGTTTTAAATTCATGTACTGATTTAGTTCTATCCAAATTAAGCCCTTTGAGACAAAACTCATCCCTTTCTTTTATTATTTTGTTTTCTGTTTTTTTTTGCGTGTGTGTTTTTTGCAAATGTTTAAATAGCGTTTATCGCGTCATAGCAGAACGGCTGAAAAAACAGCGCTATGCCCATATAGCGCCGCTATAGCGCACTATAGCGCCAATAGCGTCATAGCTTCTATGGTCCGAAAATACTAGCGCGCTATTTAGAATCTTGGTTTTTTGTAGTTCCAAAAAGTTCTATATATACTTCCTATGCCAGATTTAAGATGCTCTCCAATCCAAAAGAGAATGGAGAGATTGAAAGGCAGCAATTAAATTAATTGCCACTTGCGAACGTGCATGCAACTATCTTGATTTTCAACTGTAAAAACGGTTGAAAGTAACTACGTACCTTATCAAGACCATTGTCATAGGAATATATATGGATTCCATGAGGCATGAAAATCATCTCTCTGGCGTGTATAATGTAACTACCTTATCAAGACCATTGTCATAGGAATGGAATAGGGATTCCATGAGGCATGACTTAATCATCTCTCTGGCGTGTATAATGTACTGAGGCCAGCGTTGCTCTATAAAAATTAATTAAGGACCTAGATCATGACACATCTTTAACATTATATATAATTGATTATATTATTATTTGTCAGTAGCTAGCTTGTATATATATGCCATGGGGTCATATCTATCGTAGCCACATTGAATCCAGAAATCTTTTTTCTGAAGAAGAAGTACAAAATAATTAATTATACTGTATATATGTAGATAGGAAAGGATAAAAGGTGTGAAAGATTAATAGCTATATAGGTTGGGTTAGGTATGGAAATGCTTTTTTGTGTTGTTGAGGTCAAGGCCCTGTGGATTTTAACACCTCAACTCCTCTTTGGCATCTACCGCGTATAACAATTTAGCATCCAATCTGTAATTTTCTTCAAGAACTATGTCCCTTTCACACGCATTCAATTGTTTCATTTCTAATATATATTATTCTGTGTAAACTATGACTACCATTATTTCTATGAGCTAAATTAATTAATTAAAAACACTCAGTAACAGACCTTCACCATATTCTTAATTTGGTGGTGTCATCGCACAAATAAAAAAAAATGACATTTGATTATAAGAATTTGTTTTATTCGCGAGAGTAAAAATGACTATTGTTGAGGGTAAGTCAATATAAATTGCTATTACTGACGAGAATACCGACACTGTTCAACACTTTTACCCTTACGGATAAAACAAATTCTTGTAATTAATTCTGAAAACAAATATAGAGAGCTTGACAGAAGGGGATCAGGTAGTAAATTTCAACATGAAATAGTTATATATATGTATATAGACTTGAACATATTTTAACAAATAATACAACAATCTATTTTTATATAATATGGTTTGGGGGGGAGGAGCATAGTTTCATCCTATCTCTCTTTAATAAAGAAACAAAGTTTGAATTATGGTACTGATGACTCAGTAAGGTAGCGCCTCTCTAAAAACAATTTAATTAAGCATGTACTTGTGCATTACAAATATAAAATGAAATAAAAATCTATTGATTGAATAAATATAAATGTAGTACAGGACTTTTTCAACATAATGCAGAGAAAATATTGCCAAAAATAATGACACTAATTAAGTTTTGAGTATAGTTGTCTCACAAATTATCTTGTTGTTTTAGGCTAATTAATAACGAAATGAATGTATAAATTCTGTCATCATTTAATGTAGTCAGAAATATAGCGGGATGATTGCTTGAATATTGTTCAAATATCTAATTGCAGTTAATAATTTTCATGAATTGCAATTGCATATTTGAATTATAAACTAATATACTTTTTTAAACTAAATTTATTACGAACTACGTAATAATATATTGTATTAGTTTTCCTATATAAAGTGTTGTTCAACACTAAGTTGCAAATTAATTTTACCTAATTAACTAACATTTAACATTTTATCTAATTATCTAAAAAAAGTACATGTACAAGAGAAGGTTTGCTCAGAGTTCAGTATCTGATTTATGATGCTGTTAGATGATCCTAAGACCATTTTACGACATTTATGAGTTTTTAGGGGTTCTTCTGCATTTTTCTCTTTTGCTGGTACTTGTCAGATTTTAGATTTTTATGGCAGTTTTATTTTTCTTATGTTTCTGATCTTGTAAGTCTTTTATATAAATGGAAGGGCATTTTTGTCTATTTAAAAAAAAAAATAAGAGAAGGTTTGCAAAATAATATTAATTTCCCTTTCTATGAAAAGTAAAAAGGAAAGGAAACTTTCTGTAGACTCAGCCTGGCTAGGAATGTGTCTTTCCTCTACCCCACAAAAAATTTAATACAGACCCTTAATTATCTTTTATTTTTTTTATACCTTGCCTTTCTTTAATTTCCTCACTCTTTCTCTCTCTTATGATGTCACTTGTGCGTCTCTCTCACCTTTCTTCCTCTTATATATCCATTCCATGTGCAAACTCACCTTGCACATTGTATATACTATATACATAATTTATTAATGGAGAGATCAATTAGCAATTCCGTAAACACTTCCATTACAACCTCTGAATCTGAGGAGAGTAGTTGGACAACCTACTTCGAGTATTTCTTGGCCTCAGAGGAGAAGAAAAGAGGAGACACAGAAGCTACCAGCATCTCTCTATCATTATTATCAAGCGCCGAAAACGATGATGCAGCGCCGGGGAATTCTGTGGTATCTGATGCAGCATCCTGCGCTGCGGAACTACCATTAATCGGTGGCGGCCTTGCTGCGCTTTCAGGAGCTTGTAAGAATGTCAAGGTCAAGAAGAGGAGAGTTCGGGGTTGGTTCGATGAAGATCCATTAGAGGATACTGCTAGCTCCCCTGTAAATAGCCCTAAGGTAATTAAATTATACACTCATTCTTTTTTATATCATTAGATGCTGTTAAATTACATCAAACTATTTTGAGCAACATAATTAATTATTACTAATAATCAACGTAAGGAAATTCAGGCTTCATCTAAGGATTTTTATGTGTTTAATTATGAAATAAGTATATGTACATAAACTTTTTTTCAGTTCAATATATTGTTGGCGACAATTTGTCGCTAACCTTCAAAAAAAAAATTATGAAATAAGTAGTGTTTCCTTTTTTTCTTTGCTAAAAGGATAGTATTAATTTATAGATATATGACAATATTAATTATGTGTTCCTAATCAAGGTTGGTGCTACATCTTCGTATATTTTGTTAACATTTAATTAATTTTCGGTGAACACTGGCACGAGTGATTGGTTCAAAGAAGAAAATTATAAGAAAGAATGAGGTATAGATAAGTGTGAAACTGGAAAATATACAGAATAAAAGATATAATATATTTTATGGAATATTTTTCTCCATACCCTATTAAAAGTTTGTACCAACTTTCAAGCCTTTTCTTCTTCCTGCCAAATTTTTTTTTTTTTTAGTATTTCATGTAAGTGGGGTTGGAGGTGGGGGAGGCATTGTTGAATAAAGTTGCTACTTGCTTGCTTTATTAACAAGTTAAGTGTTTGTCTAGATAGACTTTTGAACACATGATTGTTTATCCTTTAGGATCCTAATTTTCTTTTTTCTAATTATGTTAAGGTGTTATATATGAATATCTCCAATTAAGGTTTCAGAGCAAAAATTCACTGCATGGTTTATTTATTGTGTGTGATTCTTACATTTTTCATCTGCAAACTCATGGATTTTTTTTTCTTAGATTAAAGTTTATTGTAATTAATAAACATATACATATGCATGCATGCATGAAACACCATGCGTAAGTTGTAAAATTTGGATACCATTAAAAGATTTCTATAATATATTTGGTTGAAAAAAGATATCATAAACTTATCTAGTGTTATTTTTTTTTTTTTTGAAAGAAGCGGGTATAGACCCGCTGATTTCCATTACTAAACGAAAACCAGATTACAATGTTTGTGAATCCAGTACCAATACTGGTACCAACAACAACATATAACAAAAGCCTACAAATTATCTAGTGTTATTTGTTTTGAATTGGTGATTTTGAGGGGAAAACATTAATTTTTTTACTAATTTAATTTCTTATTATGATTTTTCAGGTTAGTGATTTATTTCAACTAGAATTGAGCTCCCCCAACCAAGTAAGCCCATCAAGGAGAGACACTAGGATGCTTCCAAAGGTAATTTATTTAACTTTTGTTTTGAAATATGATGATATATTTAGATATGTCAACAAATTGGTATAAATTACTTGTGATAATTGTCAAATCAATTAGATAATTATGGATGCATGACTAAGTCTATTAAAATAGCAATTTTAAAACGTGCATAAATCTATAAACAAACCCTTCCAAAAGATCGTAAAACTTATTTATTGATACTTGTGTACAAAAAAAGCAAGAAAACAATTTTTTAATTTCTTGCAAATTAAGTTTGATTTGAATATCTTGGTCAAAAGTAAATGATGCATTTACAAAATATTACAAACAATAATATTTATTTGAAAATTCTAATTAGGTCAAGCTATTAATTTGAAAGTTCTTATTAAGAGGCATCGGCCTATGCATTATTATATTAAGTACTTAAATCTCAATATGCCATAATTATAATACAACTTATGTACTGAAAATTAATATTTCTGAATTAAAAAAATTAATAAGTACTGTTAATTGGCAAGAACCAAAAAACTAGTAAATTTGCAATAATCAGATATGTCAGCCGATGTTAATTGACACCATATGTTTATAAGTCATTTTTGCGATTTCAAAATCCAAACAGTTGATCCGAACCGTTCAACACGATCTCCATATTAAAATGTGTTTGGAGACCAAATTTTTCATTTTTTGAAAATTGTTTACTTTTTTTTTAGAATTTTTGAAAATCGCTGTTTTTCAATGGTCCAGAATTGTCTGAAAACAACAATTTTGTACTTATCTTAATAAATACTAAAAAAATTCAAAAAAATGTAAAATTTGGTCTCCAAGCACATTTTTATACGGAGATCATGTTGAACGGTTCAGATCGACTGTTTGGACTTTAAAATCACAAAAATAACTTATAAATATATAGTGTCAAGATATGTCACCATAAAATGGTGTAATTGGATCCCTGTTCTTTGTCAATACACTTTTATATACATGGATATGTCTTTTATGAAGGTAGAGATATATAATTTTTAGGTAATTATTTTGGTGTGAATTATTGTTGTAATTAAGATCCTTCAATTACAGGATGCTGAGATTTTACAAGCAAAAGGAGATGAATGCACAGAATTGAAGAAAAGAGGGCTTTGTTTAATGCCTGTGTCCATGCTTTTAAACTACGTTGGATAACAGGTCCAAATCAATCAGTCAATCAATCAATCAAGAAATCAATCTAATAAATTCAAGAAGTTGAGAGGTGTAACTAATTGGGATGGCTCTAGTTTAGTGTTCATGATTTGGATGTGCTGGATGATTAGTTTTGATGCTTTTGTATCATATTATATATATGGCTTTAGACTTGAGAGGTGCGCGCACCATCTATATCATTGGTTAGATCTGTAGGTATATGTTGGTCTAGTATTACGGTGTGGTGTATATATTCTTAATTAAAATTAAATATTTTAACAGTAGTTGAATAAGACCCGATCTCCTTAATTAGTATAAGATGAATAATATAATTGCCGCCTCGAGAAAAAAAAAATGAAATTAAGAAAAAAAAATATAACAGACATGTACACGAAAGCGACTATCCTTCTAACGTTGATCCATTCTTACAATTTTTAATTAGAGATCCTGTTCTTATATTTTTAATTAGAGATCAAGTGGGTTTTTGGAAGAATTCGGATTAATATATATGTAACAACTTACAACTAATTAACAATTGCAAAAGTGCTTATCCCCATTAACACAGCAAAAATTAAGTTATTGTTCCACAACTGGTACAGATATATTGCTCAATGTTATTTAAAACTTGAGCATCAACAACTTTTGGTATGGAAATTAATTAAGTTGTAATTCAAAATTTTGTTGAAAATTTTGACTTTATTTATATGTCAAATAAATGTTATCCAAAACATTCTATATATATCTGGTATGAATTCTTTTTGCATGACAAAATATCGATAAAATAAATCACTAAATCAGTACTATATATACCTGCCAAGACTAGCTAGCTATATATATATAGCTTATAGGCACAAGAAAGCTATGGAGAAATAAAGCATATATATGTATGCAATTATTAAAGGGGAATATATTTGTCGCGAATGTTGGCTCTTGAACAATTAATACAAAATTGAAAGCCAAACCAATATAATGAAGTAGTTAAGATGTACCTTTCATGAAGTGGTAGTTGTAGCAGTTGCCTAATTAAAGGATTGAAAGTCCATGTGAACTGTACAAATCAAGCACTGTAGATTCACCGTCCCAAATGACATTAATGGCATTCACATATATAATCCTTTTCTTTTCTTTTCTTTTCTTTTTTTAATTAATTTTTGTTATAGATGTTGAGAATATTAGATTTTCATATATTTTTTCTTCTTCTAATTTATGATATGATAGTCAAAACACTCAGATTACTTCCAAAAATAGGAGCATGTGGTTCTTAGGTTTTCATATTCTTATACTGACATCCTGATAAAAAAAAAATCTTAGCTTAGTTAAATGTGATTATATAATATATAACATATATATATATATATATATATATATATAGGGTCCGGCTAATTTGCTGCCGGCAGCATTCTGGACAGCTGCTGCCGGGGGTATTTCGGCCATTTCTGGTGTTCAAACAACAAATTTTTTTATACAGATATTCAATCTATATTAAAATCTACTTGGAGACCGAATTTTACATTTTTTGGAATTTTTTTACTATTTATTAGGCCACTTTGAAAATGACTGATCCGGGTGAACAGTAAAAACAGTGCAACAAAATTCTGGACCATGTGATAAAAGAGAAATTATTATGTGCAACTCTATGTTCAGCACCTTTATCTGCATATATAGAAGTTAATTATTACAAATTAATTAATCACTTTATATTTTCGAAATATACATAAGTTTTGTTGATAAGTAATTAACAAAACAGATTAAATTTTTTTTATTTTTAGTAACACATGCATGTATTTCATATATGTTTATATTAGCCCTCCACATAAAATGAAACCAAGAGGTTTAGTACGTAGTCTATTAATTATGAAGAAACAACAAAAAGAATCTTCATGTGACTTGAAATTATTAACTAGAGCAGGATTTAGGGTGCAACTTGTTCCTAGCAAAACCTATTATTTGTAGGGGTGTCAATGACACTCTTTTATTCATTTACCCGACCTGTACCGTATCCAATAAAACGGGTACGGGTAAGATTTTTTTTCATAAACTTATTGGGTACGGGTACGAGTAAAGCTTTTTTTTCATTATCTAAATGGGTAAGGTTACGGGTAAAGTCTATTTCGTACATTATCCGATTGGGTAATTATAAAAAACAATTATATATAATTATATATATTAATAAGGAGAGTGGCTAAGGTCAAAGTGGTATGACCAAGGCCTTGGTGCTACCAATTAGTTTTTGCAATTTTAAAGTTCAAATAGTCGATTCAAACCGTTAGATGTTCAATCTATATTAAAATATGCTTGGAGACCAAATTTTACATTTTTTGGAATTTTTTTACTATTTTTTAAGCCACTTTGAAAATGGCAGATCCTGGTGAACAGTAAAAACAGTGCAACCAAATTCTGGACCATGTGATTAGCAATTTTCAAAGTGGCTTAAAAAATAGTAAAAAAATTCCAAAAAATGTAAAATTTGGTCTCCAAGCAGATTTTAATATAGAGATCACATCTAACGGTTTAGATCGACCGTTTGGACTTTGAAAATCCAAAAACGACTTGGTAGCACCAAAGGCCTTGGTCATACCACTTTGATCTTAGCCACTCTCTATTAATAAGAATTAAAAGAATACTTTAATTGGTTTACTTGCACTTAGCATGATTAGAATTTTTTGGTTGGAGATTCATCGACACCACAGTCACCCAACTCAGAGCTACACAAAAAGAACAAAGCGTTGAGTGAATTTCGGGACGTTACCCGCAACGGAGAAGGAGGAAGAACTGGTAACCCCCAACTAAACTCCCTTCCTTGATAGGCCGCTCCTGGAGGAAGGAATAAAAGACCGCAGTGTCCTGGTTCAAGCATTGTTATTTTTTGTCAATAAAGTACTATACATGTGTGAAATAAATATATATATTTTAATGTATTATCAAATAAATCTGCTACCGTTTGTTATCTGACAACCATAACGGGTAAGGGTAGAGTACGAATAAGATAATTTGTAGAGAATAAAAATAGTACGAATAAGAACAATTTGTAACGGGTACGGATATGAAAATGCTTCTATCCGACCCTTATCATACCCGTTGACACCCCTAATTATTTGGTAGGTAATAAAATCCAGCCGACGGGACATTAATTAATTAATTAGGAACATATATGTATATATATGTAGCTAGTGCAGTTCGTAGCAATTCAAGTCCAAATTCATATAATTTTGATATAATTTTGACCCGTCGGCTGATAGAAAATGGCATGGTTAGCCATTCAAAGATGTCCTAATATTAGGAACATTAATCAAAGATGTCCTAATTTTGATATAATTTTGACCCGTCGGCTGATAGAAAATGGCATGGTTGATGTCCTAATTAATTAACATTTATATATATATATTGTGTTTATACGTAGCAATTCAAGTCCAAATTCATATAATTTTGATTGCATGGTTAGCCATGTCCATGCATGTGTAAATTCAGTTCTGTTGAGGAAATTTGATTTGCGAACTGCAATATTAATTTATCATTTATTTTCGGTGCATGCATTTATAAGTTATGATCTGTGCTGTTCTGCTATATATCCAATTAAGTTGCGAATTGTGTGGCCGTTTTATACCTCTTAATTTTAATATAAGTTGATGTGTGTAGAGTGGGAAAAATGGCACGGCGGAGCTAGTTCCGTTACAAAACGGCACGGTTACGGTACAAAACAGCACAACACGTGTGACTATTACGTGCCGTGACTCGTGTGCTGTGTACAGTGACCATTCGCGTGTCGTGGTCATCTTTTGAAAATTTGGCACAGCACGTCCGCGAAAGATCTGGTCACGGCACGGCACGGTACGTGATCACGCGAGTCACGTGTAATTAAGATCGTTAGATCTTGATCAAATGGTGAATCTTGAATAAACTAATCTAAATTATGAAAAATGTAATTAAACGTGACCGAACGTGACCAGTCACGTTTGGACACGGCACGTTTGAGACACAACACGTTTGGGCACGGCGTGACTCGTGTGCTGTGACTACCTTCGACATTTTGATTACGGCACATCACGGCACGTGTGACTGTTCAGTTGATCACGGCACGGCACGCACGAGACCAAAATCACAATGTGTTAGTCATATCACGGCACGACACGACACGTTTTTACTACTCTATGTGTGTCTACACACTCTTAAATTAAGTGAACAATTTAATGTTTGCCGGTTATCATTTCATTGCAAAAGCCCACTACACTCTTTGCCTTATATTGAAAATGTAAACGAAAAAAAAAAAAAATCCATGCATTAATTAATGATTCCTTAAAAATTAGCAATCCAGAAAGAAGGCTTTTATTGGAAATTCGGATCCAGTGAAGTAACCCAATCTTTGAGTTTTGGATCGAGATCGTCCGATTCGAATCTCCGAAAATCCATTTTCGAAGTGAGCGCACATATTCCGACGGCGAATTCGAATTCCAAGACGATCTCGAGCGACGAATTCGAATCGGACGGTTTCAATTCAAAACCCAAAGATTAGATTACTTTAGGGGATCCGGACCCTTTTATTGGTCCATCTTCTGTTAATTAGATGCAAAAATTTATTGGCTGTACACATTGCAACTGCAACATATAAAAAAAAATAATGCACTTCTGAATTGCTGGACGTACAGCAGGATGAATTTAGAATTCAACACAGATAATTTAAATCACATGAGTTGACCTCTACATGTGCAACCCCTTTTAAGGTAGCTAGGAACATCAGGTTTTATTAATCAATCTTCAAAGATGATAGAAAATGGCCCAATGATTAGGTACATGTATAAACACAATTATATTGTGGGGGTGGGAATAGAGTCATAGACGAATAGTAAATTTATTTCTTCATGTTCTGACAGAGAATATCGTTAATTAGTACATAAGCAAATCAACATAGAGGGAAACAAATAATTAATTTGGAATAAAAATTGGACGTCAAATTGAGATTTTGACTTCCATTTTAGCTCAATCAAATAATTAAAACTATTAAGTTCAAATCAGTGTTTTTAAATGTAATTTTGTTCATGCATGCAGAAGATCACTTTGTGTTGTTAAAAGAATATACATAAAATAAAACTAATTTATAATACAACGGTGTTATAGTCTAGAAGTTTGTGCTCTTTACTATACTCCCATAGGTGGCTCTCCTATTCTTTGCATATTTGAATCCCTTATAGGACATGGTTTCAAGCCTCCTTCAAAGCAATTAATTTGTGGGTCTTTTCTGAATTTGAAAGCAACCACATATGCAGTCGCATATTCTAAACCGTATAAAATGAATTGCATGGAATTCTGAATGCGGCTGACGACTGCATACGCATATACGGCTCATGCGGCTGCAAATGCGATTCATGCGGTTGCATTTAAAAACACTGTTTCAAACATAGTATTATATTTACCACTAAGAAAAAAAAAACTTAATATATCAAATAACAATTTACATATGCAACGTAGAAATATGTTGAGTTGAAAACTATATAATTAATTAACCCATTAATTAATTAAGGCCTCATTAATTGATCATATACTAGTTTGGGGAACAAATTGGGCCGAACGGATCCAGATTGAGAACAAATAATATAATTGGGCCCGACTGACACCATGTTTGGGGAAACAGGTATAAAAGAGGTTAAGAGGCATAAACTGTGCTGATCAATTGAATGTCCAAATTGTTCACTGAAAATCAATACCCAATAACCTCTTTGCTTTTCTTTTTTTATATATAATTTATTTCCTTAACTGCAAATAAGGTGTAAATTTATGAACCGTAAATCTCCAATAAAAGTCTAATTATAGTATATATTTAGGACACAGATGAAGTAGAAAATTATTATAGTATATATTTAGGACACAGATGAAGTAGAAAATTCTCAGCAAGAGTTCTGACTTCTGAGGATGGTAAACTGAATCAGAAATGACAGTCCAAAATTTATGCAAGGTTGGTAAAACAGGAAATGTGCTGAGGGGCAAAAATGGAAGGAGGGTAATATTGGATCTCTAAAATCCGAGATCATCAACAGTAACTTTGAAATCTCTAAAATTCCAAATCCAGCTATTGAATTATTTCGAGATGCGTACACAGAAAAACCAGCTGTTTCGATATGTGTGCACAGAAAAAATTGGACGGCTGGATCTCGGATTTCAGGGATTTCAGAGTTACTATTCATGGATCTCGGATTTCAGCTGATCTGAATCCGGGTAATAAAAGGAAAGGTGTTGAGTGAAAAATGGAAGGAGAGCAAAAAGAGGAGTGGAGGGGGGAAATGAAAGGAGGGTAAAAAAGGAAAAAGGAGAAGAAGAAATGAAACGGCTGCTAAATTTAAAAAAAAAAGGTATATATAATTAACTCGTTGTGCTGATGTCCATATATTGAAATCAATACCCAATATATAACCTCTTTGATTTTTAAAAGTATTTAATTTATTTCCATATTTGTGAACCGTACGTGTATCCTATTAGAGGAGGGTTCCAGTGCACCAATTTTTGGTGCATCAAAATGCACCAAAAACTCACCAAAACTCATATATCTTCATTTTCAAAATTCAAATAGTCGATTCGATCCTTCCAGCGTGTTCTTCATATTATAATGTGCTTGGAGACCAAATTTTATATTTTTTGGAAATTTTTTACTATTTTTTCAGAATTTTTGAAAATCACCACTTTGCTGAATTTCAAATTATTGTTTGGTGATTTTCAAAAATTCTGAAAAAATAGTAAAAAATTTCCAAAAAATGTAAAATTTGGTCTCCAAGCACATTTTAATATGAAGAACACGTTGGAAGGATCGAATCGAATATTTGAACGTTGAAAACAAAGATATAAAAAATGAGGTACACATGAGGTATGGAAAAATGAGGCACCGGAACCCTCCTCATCCTATTAATAGTTAAATTAATGTAACATAAATTTAGTACCCAGTTAATTAAGATACTACTACACTTGGGTTAACTTTATAAAATATTAATGACAGACCCAAAATTTTCAATTAGGCAGGTAAAAAAGGAAAGGCGTTGAGAAAAAATAATATGAAAGGAGGGTAAATATGGAAAGGAAAGGAGTTGAGGGGAAATTATAATAAAAAAGGCAGTACTAATTTGGCAACTCTCTGGTCATCTTGGTTTTCATTATTGGGTTGCTAATATTATCATGGATCATATTCTAAAAATTGAATGTAGAAGGGAGATCCACCGACTTAATTTACTAATTAATTAACTTTCCCAAAATATTTACCCTCCAACCTTATTTAAGGCAGAGTACTTAATACCTATGTATTTCAATTCTTCATCCAAAGAGCTCACAATTAAAGAAAGAGAGAAAGAGAGAAAGAGAGAATATTAAGCTTGAGTCGATCAATAGAATTCAAATAAATTCTTTCAATTTAGTTGAATTGAAAGAATGTCGTTAGCCATGGAGAATGTCATTAGCCAAGAGAATGTTAACAGGTAATTAACCCCTTCCCTTTGTTCTCTTCCTCAATTGACAATTTGATTTTTAATACTAACTTAATTCAATTTGTAATTGCTATTGTGTAAATATTATTTACAGAAAATTGACCACAGAGCTCCTACCAAATGTTTTGATCACAGTTGGAGATTATATGTTTATGATACACAAGGTATGTTATATATGTCTTTTCTTCCCTTCAATTGAATCCTATCTATCTAGAATATATAATCTCTCTTGATTGTGTCTTGATTTTTCCAAAATTATATAATTATTATTCTTGATTTGATTTGTATTGCAATTCTTAGTTTGTAACACACACACACACACACACATATATATATAGAAATAATTAAGATCCTGTCAGACCTATATTGATTTGATATATGCTTTATTTTTGTGCTCTTTTTTGAAATTGCATTTTTCTTGAAAATCCAATAACATTGCAGCAATTAATTTCATCAGAGTGTTATATATTTCTAATTATTTTGCAGTCATGTCTGGCAAACAAAAGCGCATTCTTGCGAAAGTTCATCGAAGAGCGTTCTAATGAAGAAAATGATTTAGTTTGTGCCTTTACCCTTCATGATTTTCCTGGCGGAGCCCGCACATTTCAGATTATTGCAAAATTTTGCTATGGGCAGAAATTTGAGCTAACCTCTTCCAATGTTGTCCCTATCATTTGTGCTGCCTATTATCTGAACATGAACATGATGGAGGATGATGATACTACCAGTAACAAATTTAACTTAATTTTTAAGGCTAAAAAATTTCTGTCTGGAAATGTCTTCTCCAATTGGAAGGAATCAATTGAGGCTCTTATTTCTTGCGATCATGAAGATGTTTTAAACCAAGCTGACGAGCTTGGTATTGTCTCGAGATGCCTCCAATCACTTGCCTACAAAGTCACTTACCACGAATCGATTTACCCAGATTGGTGGTACGAAGATGTTTGCTCTCTCAATCTGTCTCTCTTCAAAAGACTTATAGAGGTTTTGGGTGAAATGGGACATGACCCTGTAAATATTTCCAATGCCATAGCTTATTATGCAAATGAGTATAATCCCGGTTTAGATCCTAATTCCTCCGGCATATGGTCTGTCGAGGAGAGAAAGTTGCATGAACAAATTGTGGGCATGTTACCAGTACAGAAGGGAGCTACCTCGACCAAATATCTTCTTAGCATGCTTTCTGTCGGTACCATGTTAAATGCTAATGTAAGATGCATCCAGAGCTTGGAGAGAAAAATTGGAACGCAGCTAGATGAAGCTACACTTGAGGATCTGTTGGTCCCTTGTTTTGGGGATGAGCAAGATGCAACATTTGATATCGCTTGCCTAACGCGTATAATTGAGAATTTTGTAGAAGAGAACATGCTTGCAATTGAACTTTTATACTATTCTCATGACAACAAATCTTTAGAGGGGTCTGATTTGCTATTGGCTAAGATTGCGGCAGTTGCTACGATAGTTGATCAGTATTTAGCAAAAGTTGCCATTGATTCGAACTTGAAGCTGGAGGAGTTTCGATCACTTGCATGTGTCATTCCGGATGGCGCAAGGCCTTCGCATGATGGCCTATATCGTGCGATTTGTACTTACATTAAGGTATAAATTGTTTTCAATCTTGTGATTTATCATTTGTGAAGCTGTGCAATAATTAGTTAATTACTGTTATTTAAGGCAAATGAAGTTTCACAGTTAATTGATATCTTTGACAATGTTGTGCAGCATCATCCATGGATCTTGAATCAGGAAAAGCAGCGACTCTACCAACTATTAGACTTGGAAAAGCTGTCTCGAGACGCATGCAGAGAGTAGAAGAAGGATTAACTTTAGTTTTTCTTTTTGGAATTAATTTAATTTCATGATATGTAAGACATTAAAATCCTTTTGAGATTTGTAATCTTGTTTTGGGTATGAGTCGTATGTTGAATTGAAATTACTGTGATTTAACTTTAATGTTGTGCCACTGATTTTAAGATTGAGAAATTATTAGTTATTTGGCTTCATCATATTCACTGGTGTGAGGATGCCAGTATAACAGTCATGCTTGTGAGCAATACTATCCTTTTACCAATTTGGTTTAGTAATTAATAGAATTGTCAGGAACATATATATAAATCACTCATAACAAGACATATATATAACACTAACTTACTCCATAGTATTATATTATTATGTCACAGAAACTGAAAAACAGGGAGGATTAGCTAGGTTTGAAAGATCTGACAATCAAGATAAAATATATTAGTCACTGATTACTACAACTTTCTTTGGAATTTCTATAAACATTCAATTTTGGATGATACAGGAACGTCAGATTTTAATAATCAAAGTAAAATTTGTGAAAAAAAAGGTAATTAGCTCATTTCAAATAATCAAATATGGTATAGATTGGGTAAACAAATACGGTGCGGGTAGGATAAACGAATAAAAGAGTACTATATTGACACAATATAAAAATTAAAGCGAATAGTACGGCTAACGTACTCGGAGCACAGCAAGTCGCTAAATATATATAAAATCAAGTGATAAAAAAAGCTTGATAAAATAATTAAATGCATTGATTTTTGAACATTTTTTTTATCATTTGATGAATTGCAAAGTTCAGAAATGACAGTCCAAAATTTTTGCAAGGTAAAAAAGGAATGTCATGAGAGAAAACATGGAAGGAGGGTAAAAAAGGAAATATGTTTAGGGAAACAAATGGAAGGAGGGCAAAAAAGGAAGGAGCATATACTTGCGAAAGCTATCAAGTGAATTTATGTATGTATGAAAATGATCAGAAATGGTGTTTTAATGAAGATGGAAGGTGTTTATGTATGAACGGTGGGGTGTCAATGGGTACGGTATGGGTCGGGTGGAGGCATTTTTATACCCATACCCATTAAAATTGACTTTACCCATATCCTATCCATACCCATTAAAAATTGACCTTACCTTACCCCACCCTTACCCGTTAATAATATCGGGTAACGAAACGGTAGCGGATGAATAACGGATAATACTAATATAATAATTAGTTTTATTATATTTTACAAATTAAATATAAAAAACTCATTCATTTCACACATATGTAATTACATTTCCAACTAAATGTGCAATCAATTCTAACTAAATTTTTTTATTAAGGAAGAAAATTCAAAAACACGAATACTTATTTAGGTGGGTTATAATTACCCTATAGGTAACGGGTACGAAATAGTCATTACCCATACCCTTACCCTTTTGGTTAACGAAAAAAAAATCTTATCCATACCAATACTCAATAAGCTAACAAAAAATAATCTTACCCATACCCGTCTTATCGAATACGATACGGATCGGGTAAACGGCTAAAAAGGTACCATTGACACCCCTAATGAATGTGCTTTTAAGTTTATGTGATTTGTATTAGCTTAATAGTGAATATGTGCTTGATGTAATAGTGACCAAACATATCAAACACTGCAAGGTCAATTACAGTGGTGTTGGCGTCATATTGTTTTGAGGGTTTCAAATTCATGCACTAAGGTCAGATTATACATATTAAGCAATTGAAGCCCTACAAACCAAAAACCCTTTTTGGAAAGTCTAACAATGTAAACTTTCTTTGGAATAGAAGGAAAGTCAGATTTCAGTAAGATTATTAGTTCATTCAAGCATATGGAAATACCACTTAATTTCCAGTGCTGTATTGGATGTTTTCTCACTAATAAAGTCTTCAACGAGTGCTACAAAATCCTTAATTTCTTTGCATTGATTGTTTTTCTGTTATGATAACCTCGGTCGTGTCTTTTATCTACGGTCCAAATCCATTTTGGGCCTGTTCTTCCTTTCGGGCTATCTCTAGGCCTATGCGCGTATCGGATCGGGTCCCATTATACCCGACACGAATCAGGCCCAATAATGACACTCACTTTAAAAATACGGTCCCATCTTACCATTTTCATGAGAGTTCGGATCGGAGGTTCCCTAGATCTCTCTCCCTCTCTCTCTCCCCTATCAAGCTCTTCCTCATTTCTCCCATCTATCTCTTATTCGCGAATTATTTGGAAGCGCTAAATCTTTAATCGATATATATCAACCATGTTTAACTCGAGCAAGTTTAAATCCGTCGATTTCTACAGGTCAGATCGACATTATTCTCATTCATTTCAGCCCTAATTCTTTCTTTTGCCTTTGAAACCTCTTTAAAACAATGCGCATTTTCTCCTTCAGAATATTTTGGTTGACATTTATTGAGAAGAACAAAAAATTAGGTTTACATTTTACTTTTGAAAATTACATTTTTTTTTTTTGAGGAAACCTTTTGAAAAATACTCGGAAGGTCTTCGTTTGCGTACTAAATGTAGTGCCTGTGATGATACCTTACTATTACATTGTAATAAACTAGTTTAGTAACTTGAACATTCTCTAATTGCTCTCTTCCTATTAGGTTAAACAGGACTTTTGATCTAGATTCATTTAAGATTAATCACATCTTTTCTGTTAATCTTCAATTCAGGAAAATTCCAAGAGACTTAACTGAGGCTTCCCTTTCTGGGGCTGGTCTCTCTATCGTTGCTGCCTTCTTTATGATGTTTTTGTTTGGAATGGTTGTTCACTTCACTTGCTCTCTCTCTCTCTCTCTCTCTCTCTGCTAGTTATTTTTTTTTGTTTTTCTAAAGGATTTAATTTATCAAAATATTCTTTCTTACAATCAGGAATTAGGAGATTATATGACTGTAAGTACAACGACATCTGTAGTTGTTGATAGGAGCACAGATAGCGAGTTCTTACGCATTGATTTTAACTTAAGGTACATTTCTTCTTTCTCAATACTTTATTATTTCTACTTAGAATAGAAAAGCAATATTTCTTATGTTTGATTAAGAATCATGCAATTTGCTTATTTTATTGTTTCTTCTCCTGGTTTGCAGCTTTCCTGCTCTCTCATGTGAATTTGCATCAGTGGATGTTAGTGATGTATTAGGCACGGTATATCTCTCTGCCTTTTGATTGGTTTTCTACTTAAGAATAGTTTATTAGATTTTTCACTTTGTATTTGCATTTAATTCATGATTTTTTAACAATGTGCAGAACAGATTGAATATAACCAAAACGATTAGAAAATTCTCTATTGACCGAAATTTGGTGGTCACTGGGTCCGAATATCACCCAGGTCATATCCCACACATCAATAATATTGGAGATGTGTCTGATGAAGAATTTTCTGATGGATCAGTGTCTCTTACCAGTAGCAATTTTGATGCCTATTCACACCAGTAAGACTTGATCATTGATAGTTTTATTTATTTTTTGGCACTTTTTGCTTCGAAAAGGATTTGGTGTTGGCTCTGCTTGTCCATACCAGTAAGACATTGTCTGTGTTTCTAGTTTTACAAGCAAGGCTTAAGTCTATTAAAGTCTATTTAAGTTTTCTCTAGTTAATCCTATATTGTGTGTTTTCATCTCTTGTTCTCCACAAATTTAAGACTGACTTTAGTCTGATTTATCTGAGAACGAACAATTGCCTCTTTTGTAGGTACCCAATTTTGGTGGCAAACTTTTTTGCACCATGGTGTTACTGGAGCAACCGTCTGGTAAGTCTATGTTTGATAAATTATTTTTTTAGTCTTCATATTTGTTTTTGTTCAATTTTATTTGTGCCATTAGAGCTGGCAAAAGGGAGGTCTGGTGTTAATCAGCCATTCAGGTCATTTCTTTTTGGGTAAGTTTTGGTGCAGGGTTGGGGTTCTTTTTGTTTTGGGGTCTAGGTTACGGATTTTGTCGAATTTTAGGTCCGTCCAGTATTGGTTTGCTTGGTTTTGGGGTCAGCATGGATTTTTTGTTGATCCGTTTTGGGTCAGTCAGGTATTGGGTTGTCTGCTTCTCAGAACATGAAATTGGTTTGGGTTCAGTTGAGGTTGCGAATTATTACTGGTGAGGTTAAATTTTTTGCAGGTCTAATTGGCCCATAATTACATGAACATGTTTAAACCTGATAAATTTTTTTTTCAGAAACCTTCTTGGGAAAAAGCTGCTAAGATAATTAGAGAGAGGTAAACAACTTTCTGTTATCTGCTTCACTTTGATTCTTTATTTTTTCTAATTAGAAAATTGAACATATTTTATTTCACTCCCCTCCCTTCCCCTGCATATTGCTTTCAGATATGATCCAGAAATGGATGGCCGGATCCTTCTTGCTAAGGTTGATTGTACCGTTGAAGCTGATTTATGCCGGAGGTAATTAACGCTATCAATACACCAACATGTCTTTTTGTATGTTTTCTGTGCCTTTATTTTAAAGTTTTTGTCATTATATTTTTCAAATGTAGGCATCACATACAGGGCTACCCATCTATTCGCATATTCCGCAAAGGAACTGATCTCAAGTAAGTACTTTAGAAAATATAAAACATAGTCCTCTATGATCACCAGATGTTGCTAGTTTGTAATTTATTTATTTAATTTTGGTATTTAAAGCTATATAGACAATCTGAAATAATTGGGGCCACTGATAACCCCAAATTGATAAAATTTCTGTGTTACCCCTCGATGTACCCAAATTGATAAAATTTCTTGTACATGATCTGATGGTACCTGTCAGTTGCTGGAGACAGAGATATGGTGGAGAGTGAATTATCTTGCATGTACTCTTATATATGCTGGTTTAAACTTTGGATTTTAATACAGGGATAATCATGGGCATCATGATCATGAATCTTACTATGGGGAGCGTGACACTGATAGCTTAGTTGTGGTATGTGGTCTTACACAGAATAATCTCTATAGGTCATGGCTGGTATTTAATATGTTATTTATATTCCAGTCTGGAATAAAGAACAGAAATCCAGGTAACCTTGTTTTGGTTCAATATAAACTTGTTTAAAGATAAAAAAAAAAGAGTTTCACTAATGAAGGATCAGCTATCTTGTGGTCACTTGGTATATCTGGGAACCATATCATGGTCTAAATCAGGTTTGAAATATTAGGATTAATTATAAAAATTCTAAATTTTCATGGCCGAATGAGCTCTTCTATATTTTATTTCTCAAGTGTTATTAACACAGATTCTAATATCTATGAAATAGGCAATGGAGACTCTTGTTGCACCAATTAAGAAAGAGTCGGAAACCCTGGCTTTGGAAGATAAATCAAATAAAACCCTGACAAAGAGGCCTGCACCATTGACAAGTGGTTGTCGCATTGAGGGATTTGTCAGAGTCAAAAAGGTAAATTTTTGTACTTCTCATTTGTTGTATCTGACTATGCAACCCAATAGTTAACTATATAAACTTAATATTCTTGGAAAATGTCAGGTAAATCGAGCTTTGTAATGCTTTTCAAAATAGTTTTGTTTATTTCTTTTCTGACCATTTTTTTGCTAACTAAAAGGTACCGGGTAATTTGGTGATATCGGCACGGTCGAAGTCGCACTCGTTTGACCCATCTCAGATAAATGTCTCTCACTATGTTTCCCAGTTCTCTTTCGGCCGAAGGCTGTCTTCAGACATGCTGTATCAGATCAAGAGACTAGCACCTCTTACTGGAGATGGCCACGATAAGCTAGCCGGCAAATCTTACATTACCCATGATGGTGAATCCAACACTGACATCACGGTAACAATCTCTCTCTCTCTCTCTCTCTCTCACTCACACACACAGACATGCACACACAAGTTCACTAAAATGAAACTGTCGAGGCACCCAAGGGATGAAATCAACTATAAAAACCGGTTAAAATAAGAGCAATGTGCTCATTACTGCTTTTAATTATATTCTTTACTTTTGGTAAATTAATGTGCAGATAGAGCATTATTTGCAACTGGTTAAGACAGAAGTAGTTACTAAAAGAGCATCCAGGGAACTGAAATTGCTTGAAGAATATGAATACACTGCTCACAGTAGCTTGGTACACAGCACCCACATACCAGTTGCCAAATTTCATTTCGAGCCCTCTCCTATGCAGGTTTGTACCCACCCCTATTAGGAAATTAATTTTAGCATGTACCATTGTCAGATCTGGCTGTTTGTGCTAGACAGGTATATGCTATTTGATTGTAGCAATTGTTAGTTTGATACTGTTGTTTGATTCTTATTGTGTGTACATATATATTTATTATTTTTATTAAAATTTCAGGTGTTAGTTACCGAGGTCCCGAAATCCTTTTCTCATTTTATCACTAATCTGTGTGCTATTATTGGAGGTGTTTTTACGGTAAACATCCTGACTTGTTCCATATTTCACATTAGTCTATCCATTTTTCTTTTCTTTGTGACCATTTTGTGACTGTTTCAAGCTGAGATAACAGTGTTTGTACTTCCAAATTATTTTCAGGTTGCTGGCATATTGGACTCCATCTTGCACAACACAATCCGCTTAATAAAGAAAGTTGAATTAGGAAAACATATTTAAAGCGTAATTTGAATAAATATGAAAAAGAAAATCCTTTTTGAAATTTGGTCGTGGGACTAGCTAGGAAATGCGATGATGTATAATAGATTTGATAGTGAGTACTTCTATTCAAGTAAGTTAAACAGTTATTAAATTTGTAGTATCATCTACCTGCAGCAAATAATATTCTTTTTCATTGTTTAGAGTATACTTATGGATTCAGATAATTGTTCGTTCGTGTCACTTGTAATACTGTAATAGTGATTATTTCATTTTCAATTATTTATATTGTTATGTATTCTAAAGCAATATGAATAGTTTTTCACCATATATAAAACATAGAAATACCTCATGTCTATGTATTTTTAATGTAAAATAGGAAAATGCCCACCCATAGATTTGTGAAATATGTACATGGAAAAAAATCTATCCTTTTTTTTTATATATATTTTCCTTTTCATGACTAAGAAGTAAGAGCAGTTGGTAATTAAGCTTTGAGAGATTTGCAAAGATTTGACTCCGCATCATGTATGGTTATGGAAGAATTGTATTTTTTTCGTGAATTAAAAAATAAATAACAGTTGGTGCTTTGTACGATGGTGTTGTGGTAGCTTAAAAAAATAAATATTGTTAGCTAGTTGTCATACACTGAATGACTGAAACTGCCTCTTTCAAGTAAGTTTTAATACAAATAAAACTGAGGCGTTGTTCTTTCAAACTGAGAATTAATTCTTTTCTTAGTTATGTACAACTGCATTTCTTCACATAACCTATTGCTGATGAGGATAACAGTTGTATGCTACTACCAATTTTGTAAGTTATATAAAACAAATAACTGTCAAATTAGCTAGTGACGTATAGTTAGTATCAAGCTGTAATATATAAATATGGTCTAATTACTTTCATAACGAGGCTTACAGTTGTGTATTATATATAATTAAGGTTGTAAATTTAAATAAAGCACCATAATACAAACATTTGATTTAATTTCTAGCCAGTTCAACCATTTCTCAAGCACAAATTAATACAATATCTTTTTTGGAACCTTTATGAAATTGTCAAAAGCACGTTAAAACATGATTATAAATCAAAAGACTAGTAAAGACAAGAAGTAATTAAACGAATAAAGAAAAAACAAAGAATTACAAGTCTTTCCTCTTGTCAAATGATATTAATTTCGAAAGAAATAGCTCAAATAAAAAAAAAAATGACATAAACAATTAGAAAATCAAACATGAACTGTTGTGTTGCAAATCGTGTTGGTGGTACTGTCAATCAACGAGACACCGACATTACATGAAACATCCACAGTGGCATGTAATTTAAACACATTTAAAACTATGGCCTTTCCTGTAGTCTTTGTTTCTGAGGTAAAAGGAAGCAACCCCGATGCCATGTCCGTCAAAAATGACCCACTTGTCATCATCGTTGTCACGTCGATATCCACTGTTGTGTTTAGTGTGGTGGTTGATCGAGCGGATACAACACGCGGATCTACTGATGCTTCTCCAACCAGTATTTCGTGGTAATAGATCGTTGTATTTGTTCTCTTGATCTTGAATGCTGCGTAATTTTTGTTTTTGACGGTAACATTAACACCTAAAGTGATGTTCAAGGAGACTGGGAGTAGGGTGAAGTTGAGGTGGTCTAGGCTTACCGGCACAGGATTTATTTCGGGTGATTTTGGTTTGAACATGACGAAGTATAGAATCACTGCTATTATTATTAGGATGATGATTGAAATTAGTAAGATGGAGCAAGATATCAGAAGACATTTCTTTCTTTCCTTGGACATTTGCGGCATCTTTTCTAATCAAAACGCTGATAGTAGCGGTGTGCGTTTTTCGCGGTGATCACACCACTTTATGAAAATTGAATAGAGAAGGAAAGAATTTGAGATTTACAAGGTAGAGGTGGTTGTGTTCCGGTTGAGACTTGAAAAAGGGGGTGGGGGTTGTGAGCAGGGAATTGAAGATGCAATGAAGGTTAATTAGGTTGGTTATATATATATATATATATATAGGTTGGTCATGCCGCTCTTTATTTTATGTAAAACATGACACCACTGGTGTCCCAATTAATGAAATTTAGAGGCTTGACCTCTGTATTTCTCTCAAAAAATATAGGTTGGTCATTATAATGTCAATTAGAGCATTGATTAAAGGATTGCTGATGAGAATGTGAGGGGATTAATTGAGGCAAAATAATAAGTTGTAACTAGGTGGGAGAAGTGAATTTCGTAACATATATATATACTTTATATATGTTTGCATTAATTAGGGGGTTAATGTATGTTTGTTTGTTCATTGTACTCATCCACTCCCAACAACCTTCTAATTAAATATTATTCCTTAATTAATGCATCCACAAGACCACAACTGATCAGTGCGTATATTCTCTCTCAAAATCAAGATGATCTTAATATTTGTATCTGATCAATTGCAAGTATATACTCTCTCTCTATCTCTCTGACATATAATTTAGTTTAGTATAACAAACAAGCCATGAATTAATTTAATTTAATTGGATTAGTTCCATTGAATGTTTAATACTGAGACAGTACTACTAATTGGTTAACAATATTTCATTGTATAAAATACAAAAAATTGTATTAACAATATAATGGAACACTCATTAAAAATTAAAATAGAATTATATTAATTAATTATATCACTAGTTCAATTCAAATTTAATTAGTTGCATATATAAGGGAAAAAGGAGAAAAAAAAAAAACTATGATCCATTTGTCTTAATTGGCACTAGAGTATTTGACAGTTAATATTTACTGCACACATGCTTGCAGTCCAAGCAACAGTTGAACAAAATCAATTCAAGCAAAGGTAAAAATTAAACATTACTATATATATATACATAGATAAAATGGATAAAATGTAGTATATATGTTGTACTTACAATAAATATAAGAACACCATAAATGTTGATCTCAAAACCTTCAAACCTATATAGCTACTAATTTATAAAACAAGCATGCACGTTGGAACCAATCAAAATACAATATGTCAACCACGTCAGAGCCAATCAATATCTTTCATGAAAGAAACTAAATATGGAGAACAACCAACCAATTAACAATAACGTAAATGTAAAACAGATAGCGCAAGTTTTAAAATATTTTGACATCTCCGTTGCAAGAAGCAGAAGTGTTACTGGATTGTAAATTGACAGTGATATCACAAGTAGTCAATATGGTCGCGTGAATTTTGATAATATTGAAGAGTGTAACCTTCCCCACCATAGACGTCCTTGATGAAAGCGGGATTTTCCCCGCAATTAACTCTGGTAACAAAAATGGACTGTTAATCATGGTGGTTGCATTAATATACACTGTGCTGTGAATTTTCTTGCTCGATCGTGCTTTCACCACGTCTGCTGGCATGGGTGATATCCCGGCCTCGATGCCATGGTAGAATAATGTCGTGTTGGTGCTTTTGTAGTTGTAACCAGCATAATTTGGGTTTTTTACACCAATTTTCACCCCCATGACTAAATCCAATGTGATAGGGACTATGGTGTATGAGAGGTTTTCGAGGGTTGCACTGCTAGCGGCAACTTGAATGGGTCTTTTCTTGAATATATGCAATGCAAAGAAGAGGAAAACGGCAATTAGAAGAATAATAATTATAAGTAGAATGCAGGAAAATATCTTGAAGCATTTGCAGTGTGTCTTGGGC